>CM033797.1:17203712-17426212 GCA_019656835.1 Rhododendron ovatum | reverse complement strand
AAATGAGACCAATGCTAGTGTATATCGAACATGGAACCAAAAAACTATTAAACTATATATTTTATCATCAATGTTGTGCCCGTTCAATACACGGGGCCGAAAAATCGATTTGATTTTTTAATCCCGTGTCATAACGGGAAGAAACACTACTGGGAAGAAATGTTAGAGGATACTTACAAATGTGGTGCAGAAAGAATGGTACTCTCTTTATCCATTATGAAATCATCAAGCATCAAACCAGAATATGTGGACAACCTTCCTATAAAGTTCAAACTAGGATATGAACAATCATGCATAATAATAAGGCAAACTCATTTGACTAAATGGATATGACAAAAGAGAGGAGCATAGCATTACCACGGTTGGTAGCAATCGAGATTAAAATTTATATAGCCAGCATCAAAAGTCTCATGTTAACAAGCTACTCATTTCTAACTCAACACAAAATCCACCTCTCACAAGTGCAAGCTTAAGCACTTTGATGACTCTGAACTCTCTTTTGCTCCTCAACTCATAAACACACAGAGGCCCACAATAAAATTATTAAACTTATCTCCAACACCTCCATCAAAAAGCAATCGAAAAACATAAATTTAACGTAGTGAAGTTGAAACAACTCACTTACTCGCCAATATACGTAAAAGAAGTAGCCTATCACAAGGACATTGCTCCAATTCAAAGGTACTCATTGGGAGCGATTTCATTGTATGTTCTTATTTACCACTCTTTGAGAAAGAAGTAGACTAAACCGGACACTTCAACTCTACTGATATCCAAAAGGTTCTCTCATAGAATTAACCAATAAATCATTCCTTAATTAGAAAAATATTGAAGATAAAACATCGTCGAGGTATTTGTGTCATGCCCTCTACTATTATACTTTACCTTTCTAGATGCTAGGGATTCTCAAGATTTACTTTAGGCGATCATAAAAGTATCCTCTGATTTTAAGTGTTATTGTTACAGTGTTTGTTCCTCCTGATTTGGTTTTGCAATCTATATCTATCTATCTTTACTATAAAATAAGCAAATGTGTTTTTCCTTTAAAGCTTCGAAACCTTCAATCTTAATTTTCTACATTTTGGAAATTTTTGTGTATAAAAGAGAGAGAGAGAGTGTGTGTGTGTTTGAGGGAGAGAAAGAGAGAGAAATGTGGGGAAGTTTGGGGGGGGGGGGAGGGGAACATGGGAGAGGGGGCAAGAGAGAGACTTAGGGGGTTGAATATAGATAAAATACTATTCTATGCCCCTGGTGGGTTACTCTAAATTCATTTTATACCACACATAGAATTAGACCAATGCTAGTGTGTATCGAACACGGAACCGAAAAAGTATTAAACTATATATTTTTATCATTAGTGTCATGCTCGTTCAATACACGGGGCCGAAAAACCAATCTGATTTTTAAATCCCGTGTATTGAACGGGAACAAATGCTAGTGGTAAGGAATGGTAGAGGATACTTACAAATGTGGAGCAGGAAGAATGGTACTTATCTTTATCCATTACGAAATCATCAAGCATCAAACCAAAATATGTGTTCAACCTTCCTATAAAGTTCAAATCAGGATATGAACGACCATGCATAATAATTAGGCAAACTCATTTACTAAATTGACATGACAAAAGAGAGGAGCATACAATGGTACCACTTTTGGTAACCATCGAGTTTGAAATTGATATAGCCAGCATCATAAGTCTCATGTTAACAACCTACTCATTTCCAACCCAACACAAAATCGACCTCTCACAAGTGCAGGCTTAAGCACTCTGATAACTCTGAACTCTCTGTTTGCTCCTCAACTCACAAACACACACAGGCCCACAATAAAATTATTAAACTTATCTCCAACACCCCCATCAAAAAGCTGTCGAAAAACATAAATTTAACGTAATGAAGTTGAAACAACACACTTACTCGCCAATATACGAAAAAGAAGTAGCCTATCACGAGGACATTGCTCCAATTCAAAGGTACTCATTGGGAGCGATTTCATTATATGTTCTTATTATTTGCCACTCTTTGAGAAAGAAGTAACCTAAACCGGACACTTGAACTCTACTGATATCCAAAAGGTTTCCTAATAAAATTAACCAATAAATCATTCCTTAATTAGCAAAATATTGAAGAAAAAACATTGTCGAGGTATTTGTGTCATGCCCTCTACTATTATGCTTTACCTTTCCAGATGCTAAGGATTCTCAAGATTCACTTTAGGCGATCATAAAGGTATCCTCCGATTTTAAGGGTTATTGTTACAATGCTTGTTCCTCCTGAGATGGTTTTGCAATCTATATCTATCTTTACTACAAACTAGGCAAATGTGTTTTTCCTTTAAAGCTTCCAAACCTTCAATCTTAATTTTCTACATTTTGGAATTTTTAGTGTATAAAAAATAAAGAGAGAGAGAGAGAGAGAGAAATGTGGGGAAGTTTGGGGAGGGGAGGGGGGCAAGAGAGAGACTTAGGGGGTTGAATATGGATAATATATTATTCTATGCCCCTGGTGGGTTACTCTAAATTCATTTTATACCACACATAGAATTAGACCAATGCTAGTGTGTATCGAACACGGAACCGAAAAAGTATTAAACTATATATTTTATCATTAGTGTTGTGCTCATTTAATACACGGGGCCGAAAAACCAATCTGATTTTTTAATCCCGTGTATTGACCGGGAACAAATGCTAGTGGTAAGGAATGGTAGAGGATACTTACAAATGTGGATATGGAAGAATGGTACTTATCTTTATCCATTACGAAATCATCAATCATCAAACCAGAATATGTGTTCAACCTTCCTATAAAGTTCAAATCAAGATATGAACGACCATGCATAATAATTAGGCAAACTCATTTGACTAAATTGATATGACAAAAGAGAGGAGCATACCATCACCACGGTTGGTAACCATCGAGCTTGAAATTGATATAGCCAGCGTCATAAGTCTCATGATAACAGGCTAATCATTCCAACCCAACACAAAATCCACCTCTCACAGGTGTAGACTAAGCCCTCTCGTAACTCTGAACTCTCTCTTTGCTCCTCAACTCACAAACACAAACAGGCCCACAACAAAATTATTAAACTTATCTCCAACACCATCATCAAAAAGCAGTCAAAAAACAAAAATTTAAATTAGTGAAATTGAAGCAACACACTTACTCACCAATATATGAAAAGAAGTAGCCTATCACAAGGACATTGTTCCAATTCAAAGGTACCCATTGGGAGTAATTTCATTGTATGTTCTTATTTGCCAATCTTTGAAAAAGAAGTAGCATAAACCGGACAGTTAAACTCTACATATATCCAAAAGGTTTCCTAATAAAATTAACCGATAAACCATTCCTTAATTAGCCAAACAGTGAATATAAAACATCGTCGAGGTATCTGTTTCTTACCCTCTACTATTATGCTTTACCTTCCTAGATGCTAGGGATTGTCAAGATTCACTTTAGGCGATCATAAAAGTATCCTCCGATTTTAAGTGTTATTGTTACAGTGGTTGCTCCTCCCGAGCTGGTTTTGCAATCTATATCTATCTTTACCATATACTAACCAAATGTGTTTTTCCTTTAAAAGATTCCAAACATTCAATCTTAATTTTCTACATTTTTTATTTTTTTTGTATAAAAAATAAAGAGAGAGAGAGAGAGAGAGAGAGAGAGTGTGTGTGTGTGTGTTTTTTTTGAGAGATAGAAATGTGGGGAAGTTGGGGGGCAGAGAGAGAAGAACGTGGGAGAGGGGACAAGAGAAAGACTTTGGGGTTGAATATGGGGAAAATATTATTCTATACCCATGGAGGGGTACTGGTACGAGGTACTCTAAATTTGTCTTATACCACACATAGAATGAGACCAATGCTAGTGCATATCGAACACGGAACCGACAAAGTATAAAACTATATTTTTTATCATTTGTGTTGTGCCAGTTCAAAACACAGGGCCGAAAAAACCAATCCGATTTTTAAATTCCGTATATACGAAAAAGTAGCAGCCTATCACAAGGACATTGTTCCAATTCAAAGGTACCCATTGCGAGCGATTTCATTGGATGTTCTTATTTTCCAATCTTTGAAAAAGAAGCCACCTAAACCGAACAGTTGAACTCTACTGATATCCAAATGGTTTTCTAATAAAATTAACTGATAAACCATTCCTTAATTAGGCAAATATTGAAGATAAAACATCGTCGAGGTATCTGTTTCTTACACTCTAGGCGAGAGTCAGGGGGAGGTAGTCATGGTCCCCCTGGCCGAGGATTTGGTCGTGATTTTGGTAGCAGTGCTTCGGTACAGTCTATTGGTAGCGTGATTCTAGTAGTGGTGGTCGTAATCGTGATTCTGGTAATAGTAATCGTGCCCGTGGTCGTTTCCCTCGTTATTGCACCTATTGCCATGGTACTAATCATACGGTTGAGTATTGTTGGATTCTTCATGGCCGCCAATTTGCACATCAGGTTACCGTTTCTGAGGATGATGGCTCCGTGTTGTCTAGCTCAGTGCCCGGCCCCGCCCCACGTGTTGTTACTATTCCAGCAGATGAGTATCATCGCCTGATTTCCCAACCGCCTTCTCATGCACCCTCCTCCTCCACTGCTACGTTCGCTCAGACAAGCTCCACCTTTGCTGGCCTGGTCTCTAATAATTCGTGGGTTATTGATTCTAGTGCTACCGATCATATGACAGGCCACTCCACCCACCTCTCTGGTTCTCGTCCTCTTGTGAAGCCTTCTCGTGTTGCCTTGGCCGACAGTTCCTCTTCCAACATTGCTGGTTTGGGTTCTATTATTTTACATTCTTCTCTTACCTTAGACTCTGTTTTACATGTTCCTCATTTTCCCCATAGTCTTATCTCTATCAGTAAACTTACCCAATCCTTAAATTGTTCGGTTACATTCTTTCCTGGTTATTGTGTTTTTCAGGATCTCCAGCCGGGGAAGAAGATTGGTGGCGGTGTTGAGCGTGGTGGTCTATACTATTTTGACACTGGCAAACCTCCTGCTTCCATTGCTCTTCAGACTTCTGTATCTCCCTATGAGCATCACTGCCGTCTTGGTCATCCCTCTCTTCAGACTCTCAAACAGTTAGTTCCGTTGTGTCGTAGTCTTCAGTCTTTGCCATGTGAGGTCTGTGAGTTCAGTAAACATCGTCGTGTTTCTTTTCCACCTAGAGTAGAGAGTCGAGTGTCTCGTCCTTTTCATTTAGTTCACTCAGATATTTGGGGTCCTGTGCGTGTTTCTTCACGTGGTGGTTTTCAGTATTTTGTTATTTTTGTGGATGACTATTCTAGGCTTGCTTATGTTTATCTCATGAAAAATCGGTCAAACTTGTACTCCATTTTCAAATCTTTTTATATGGAAATAAAAATTCAATTTGATGTTTCTCTTCGTATCTTTCGTTTTGATAATACTGGTGAATATTTTTATAATGTTTGGTCTGCTTTTTTTGATGAGCATGGTATTCTTTATCAATCTTTGTGTTCTCGCACTCCCCAACAGAATGGGGTTGCTGAACGCAAGATACGCCATTTGACAGAGGTTGCCCGCGCACTTTTAATCCAAATGACGGTTCCCAAATCCTTTTGGGGCGATGCCGTTCTTACTGCCGGATATCTCATGAATCGTATGCCCTCTCGCGTTCTTGGGGGCCAGATTTCCTATAGTATTTTGCACCCTGGTTGTTCTTTATATTCGTTACCTCTTAAAATTTTTGGGTGCACGTGTTATGTTCATGCCCTTGATCTTGGCCGCGATAAACTTGATCCACGCTCTATCAAGTGTGTCTTCCCTGGGGTACTCTCGGACTCAAAAAGGTTATAAGTGTTATTCTCCCACTCTGCATCGCGAGTTTGTATGTGCTGATGTTACGTTTCATGAGTCGTTACCCTATTTTTCGACTTCCTCCCATGGGGATCAGTCTGAGTATATGCATATTTTGGTTCCTTCCGGGCGCCCTCACAAGTAGCCACCCCCGCTGCAGGTATATGTTCGCTGTGCCAAAACTACACTACCACCACCACCTCCGCCTGCCACTGCGCCTTCTCCTCCGTTGCGAGATCCGAGTCCCCCTCCTTTGGCCTCTACTGCTCCACCTTCCCCTCCCATTGCTCTTCGTAAACGTATTCGCACTTATACTATCTCTCATCCTATTGCTAAATTTGCATCTTATGAACACTTGTCCCCCACCCTTCGTGCTTTTACTGCCTCTGTTTCCTGTCTTTGTTCCTAAAACTGTTCAAGAGGCCTTGTCTATTTCTGAGTGGTGAACAGCTATGGTCGAGGAGATCTCTGCGCTCTATGATAATGGGACTTGGGAGTTGGTTCCTCTACCCTTTGGAAAGTCAACTGTGGGGTGCCGATGGGTATTCACTGTGAAATATCATCTTGATGGGTCTGTTGAGCGTTACAAGGCTCGCCTTGTTGCGAAATGCTATACCCAGACTTATGGTGTTGACTATGCTGAGACCTTTTCCTCGGTTGCGAAACTTGGTTCTGTCCGTTTCCTTATTTCTCTTGCAGCCAATCTTGGCTGGCCCTTGTTTCAATTGGATGTCAAGAATGCTTTCTTACATGGCGATCTTCTTGAGGAGGTTTATATGGAGCAACCACCCGGGTTCGTTGCTCAGGGGGAGCGTTCTCAGGTATGTCGCCTTCGTAAAGTCCTTTATGGGCTTAAACAGTCTACTAGGGCCTGGTTTGGCAAGTTCAATGATGCAGTTTTGAAATTTGGTATGAGTCGATGTCAGTCTGATCATTCTATTTTCTCTCTCACATCTACTCGAGGCAAAGTGTTATTGATTGTGTATGTCAATGATATTCTTATTACGGGTGACGACCAAAAAGGTATTGATGCATTGAAGGCCTTTCTGCAAAGTCAATTTCATACTAAAGACTTGGGTAGATTGCGATACTTTTTAGGTATTGAGGTGGCACGATCTAAAGATGGTATTAGTTTATCACAGAGGAAATATGTGCTGGATATCTTAGATGAGACTGGTTTGTTGGGAGCAAAACCTGTCGATACCCCTATGGATCCCAATGTCAAACTATCCATTGATCAGAGGGAGGCACTGTCTAGTCCTGATCAATATCACCGTTTGGTTGGTAAACTGAATTATCTCACTATTACACGTCCTGATATTTCTTTTGCAGTGAGTATTGTGAGTCAGTTTATGTCTGCTCCTTGTTTGCCACATTGGGAGGCCGTTCTTAGAATTTTCAAGCATCTCAAGTCTCATCCTGGACGTGGTCTATTTTATAGAGCTAATGGTCATTTGCGTATTGAGGTCTTCACTGATTCTGATTGGGCAGGAGGCCCATCTGACAGGAGGTCAACCACTGGATATTGTGTTTTTCTTGGTGGCAATCTTGTTAATTGGAAGAGTAAAAAATAGACCGTGGTTGCACGGTCTAGTGCAGAGGCAGAATATAGAGCCATGGCTCATACCACATGTGAGATTGTATGGGTGCGATCTTTTCTTCAGGAGATAGGATTCAATGTGCAATTGCCTAGGAATTTGTATTGTGATAATCAAGCCGCAATTCACATTGCATCCAACCATGTATTTCATGAGCAGACTAAGCATATCAAAGTTGACTGATGGTGTTATAGCAACTCCCTTCGTGTCTACTAGTGCTCAATTGGCTGACATATTCACCAAGTCATTATTTAAGCCCCAGTTGGAGATGTTATGTGACAAGGTGGGTTTGTGTGATATCTATTTCCCAGCTTAAAGGGGAGTGTACGAGTATACTAGTATATTGTGTTTAGTCCCACATTGCTTAATTACACTGTGTAACGAACTATCTCTTTATAGAAATAAATGATTATGTGTGAGGGTTAATTTAACACCCTACACACCTTTTCCTTTAGTCCCACATTGCTTAATTACACTGTGTAACAAACTATCTCTTTATATAAATAAATGATTATGTGTGAGCGTTAATTTAACACCCTACACACCTTTTCCTCTCCAAACAACATGGTATCAGAGCTAGATTTTCAGAGGCTTTTCCCATTTGTTTGTGTCATAGTTGCACTTTGTTTCATTGTGATCCGTGTGTTATGGATCCTTTGTTTACCTCTCCACGTGCGAGTCGAGGGTCGCACGTGCGGGGGAGTATTGGGATTTGTCCCACATCGATTAATTTTCTCCTCCAAAACTAGTATATGAGCCAAGACGGCCTCTCCACTCTTTGTCAATTGGTTTGGAGTTGAATACATTAACAGATTTTACAATCTATATCTTTCTATCTTTACTACAAACTAAACAGATGTGTTTTTCCTTTAAAAGCTTCAAAACCTTAAATCTTACTTTTCAAGATTTTCGATTTTTTTTTTGTTTATAAAAGAGAGAGAGAAAGAGAGTGTGTGTGTGTGTGTGTTTGTGTGTGTGTTCAAAGAGAGAGAGAGAGAGAGAAATGTAGGGAAGTTGCGAAGGAGAGAGAGTGAAAGGAACGTGGTAGAGGGGACAAGAGAGAAACTTTTGGGTTGAATTTGGAGAAAAAAAAATTATTTTCCCCTGGAGGGATACCGTCACGTGGAAATCTAAATTCATTTTTTACAACATAGAATGAGACCAATCTTAGTGTGTATCGAACACAGAATCGAAAAGTAATAAACTACATTTTTTGTTATTAGTGTGGTGCCCGTTAAATACACGGGGCCGAAAAACCAATCAAATTTTTTAATCCCGTGTATTGAACGGAAACAAACGCTAGTGGTAAGGAATGGTAGAGCGTACTTACAAATGTGGTGCAGCAAGAATGGTACTCTCTTCATCCATTACGAAATCGTCAAGTATCAAACTAGCATATGTGGACAACCTTCCTATAAAGTTTAAACCAAGGTATGAACGATCATGCATAATAATCAGGCAAACTCAATTGACTAAATGGATATGACAAGAGAGGAGCATACCATCACCACGATTAGTAACCATCGAGCTTGAAATTGATATAGCCAGCATCATAAGTCTCATGTTAACAAGCTGCTTATTTCCAACCCAACGCAATATCCACCTCTCACATGTGCAGGCTAAAGCCCTCTCATTACTATGAACTCTCTATTTGCTCCTCAACTCACAAACACACAGAGGCCAAAAATAAAATGATTAAGCTCATCTCCAACATATTCATCGAAAAGCAGTCGAAAAACATAAATTTACAGTAGTGAAGTTGAAGCAAAACACACTTACTCGCCAATATATGAAAAAGAAGTAGCCGATCACAAGACATTGTTCCAATTCAAAGGTACTCATTGGGAGCGATTTCGTTGTACATTCTTATTTCCAAATCTTTGAAAAATAAGTAGCCTAAATCAGACACTTAAACTCTACTGATATCCAAAAGGTTTCCTTATAATATTATCCAATAAATCATTCCTTAAATCGCCAAATATTAAAGATAAAACACCGTTGAGGTATCTGTTTATTACCCTCTACAATTACGCTTTACCTTTCTAGAAGTTAGGAATTCAAAAGATTCCATTAAGGCGATCCTAAAAGCATCCTCTGATTTTAAGTGTAATAGTTACAGTGCTTGCTCCTCCTGAGATGATTTTACAATCTATATCTTTCTATCTTTACTATAAAATAAACAAATGCGTTTTTCCTTTAAAAGCTTCAAAACCTTAAATCTTATTTTTCATGATTTTGGATTTTTTTTTATTTTATAAAAAATAGAGAGAGAGAGAGAGAGAGAGAGAGAGAGAGAGAGAGAGAGGGTGTGGGTGTGAGTGTGTGTTTTGAGAGATAGAGAAATATGTCGTGAAGTTGCGAAGGAGAGAGAGTGAAAGGAACGTGGTATAGGGGACAAGAGATACACAAGGGTTGAATATGAAGAAAAAATTATTCTATGCCCCAAGAGGGGTACCGTCACGTGGCACTCTAATTTTATTTTCTACCACCCATAGAACGAGACCAGTGCTTGTGTGTATCGAACACGGAACCGAAAAAGTATTAAACTATATTTTTTATCATTAGTATTGTGCCAGTTCAATACACAAGGTCGAAAAAACCAATCTGATTTTTTAATCCCGTGTATTGAACGGGAACAAACGCTAGTGTTAAGGAATGATAGAGGATACTTACAAATGTGGTGCAAGAAGAATGGTACTCTCTTTATCCATTACGAAATTATCAAGCACCAAACTAGAATATGTGGACAACCATCCAATAAAGTTCAAACTAGGATATGAACGATCATGCATAATAATAAGACAAACTCATTTGACAAACGGATATGATAAAAAAGAGGAGCATACCATCACCACGGTAAGTAACCATCAAGCTTGAAATTGCTATAGCCAGCATCATAAGTCTCATGGTAACAAGCTATTCATTTCCAACCCAACACAAAATCCACCTCTCACATGTGCAGGCTTAAGCCCTCTCATAACAATGTAATCTCTCTTTGCTCCTCAACTCACAAACACACACAGGCTAAAAATAAAATTATTAAGCTTATCACTAACACTTTCATCAAAAAGTAGTCAGAAAACATAAATTTAAAGTAGTGAAATTGAAGCAACACACTTACTCGCCAATATACGAAAAAGAAGTAGCTTATCACAAGGACATTGTTCCAACTCAAAGGTACTCATTGGGTGCGATTTCATATTATGTACTTGTTTGCCAATCTTTGAAAAAGAAGTAGCAAAAACAGGACACTTGAACTCTATTGATGTCCAAAAAGTTTCCCAAAAAAATTAACCAATAAACCATTCCTAAATCAGAAAAATATTGAAGATAAAACATCGTTGAGGTATCTGTTTCTTACCCTCTAATATTAAGCTTTACCTTGTTAGATGCTAAGTGTTCTAAATATTCACTTTTGGCACTCATAAAAGTATTCTTTGATTTTAAGTGTAATTGTTACAGTGCTTGTTCCTCCTAAGATGATTATACAATCTATATCTTTCTATCTTTACTATATACTAAACAAATACGTTTTTCCTTTAAAAGCTTCAAAACCTTAAATCTTATTTTTAAAGATTTTGGGTTTTTTTTTTGTTTATAAGAGAGAGAGACAGAGAGAGAGAGAGAGAGAGTGGGTATGAGTGTGTTTCAAGAGAGAGAGAGAGAAATGTGGGGAAGTTGAGAAGGAGAGAGTGAAAGGAACGTGGTAGTGGGGACGAGAGAAACTTTTGGGTTGAATATGGAGAAAAAATTATTGTTTGCCCTTGGAGGGGTACCGTCACGTGGTACTCTAAATTCATTTTTTTACCACATAGAATGAGACCAATGCTAGTGTGTATGGAACACGGAATCGAAAAGGTAATAAACTACATTTTTTGTCATTAGGGTTGTGCCTGTTCAATACATGGGGCCGAAAAACCACTCTGATTTTTTAATCCCGTGTATTGAACGGGAACAAACGCTAGTGGTAAGCAATGGTAGAGCATACTTACAAATGTGGTGCAGGAAGAATGGTACTCTCTTCACCCATTACGATATCGTCAAGTATCAAACCAAAATATGTGGACAACCTTCCTATAAAGTTCAAACCAGGGTATGAACGATCATGCATAACAATCAGGCAAACTCATTTGACTAAATGGATATGACAAAAGAGAGGAGCATACCATCACCACGGTTAGTAACCATCGAGCTTGAAATTGATATAGCCAACATCATAAGTACCATGTTAACAAGCGACTTATTTCCAACCCAACACAATATCCACCTCTCAAATGTGCAGGCTTAAGCCCCATCATAACTCTGAACTCTCTCTTTGCTCCTCAACTCACAAACACACACAAGACAAAAATAAAATGATTAAGCTCATCTCCAACACCTTCATCGAAAAGCAGTCAGAAAACTTAAATTTAAAATAGTGAAGTTGAAGCAACACACTTACTCGCTAATATACGAAAAAGAAGTAGCCCATCACAAGGACATTGTTCCAATTCAAAGGTACTCATTGGGAGCGATTTCTTTGTATGTTCTCATTTGCAAATCTTTGAAAAATAAGTAACCTAAATCGGACATTTGAACTCTACTGATGTCCAAAAGGTTTCCTAAAAAAAATAACCAATAAATCATTCCTTAATTAACTAAATGTTGAAGAAAAAACATCATCAAGGTATCTGTTTTTTACCCTCTATGATTATGCTTTACCTTTCTAGAAGCTATGGACTCCAAAGAATCACATTAGGCGATTAAAAATGTATCCTTTGATTTTAAGTGTTAAAGTTACATTGCTTGTTCCTCATGAGATGGTTTTGCAATCTATATCTTTCAATCTTTACTATAAACTAAACAAAAGTGTTTTTCCTTTAAAAGCTTCCAAACCTTCAATCTGAATTTTTTACATTTTGAATTTTTTTTATTTTTAAAAAATAAAGAGAGAGATGTGGGGAAATTGGGGGGGAGAGGGGAGGGAGAGAAAGGAAAACGGGAGAGGGGACAAGAGAGAGACTTTGGGTTCGAATATAGAGAAAAAATTATTCTATGTCCTTGGAAAGGTACCGTCATGTGAATGAGAGCAATGCTAGTGTGTGTATCGAACACGGAACCGAAAAAGTAATGAACTATATTTTTTATCATTTGAGTTGTGCCCGTTAAACACACGGGGCCGAAAAAACCAATCTGATTTTTTAATCCCGTGTATTGAACGGGAAGAAACGCTAGTGTTAAGGAATGGTAGAGGATGCTTACAAATATAGTGCAGGAAGAATGGTACTTTCTTTATCCATTACGAAATCTTCAAGCATCAAACCAGAATATCTGGACAACCTTCCTATAGAGTTAAACCAGGATATGAACGATCATGCAAAATAATCTGGCAAACTTATTTGACTAATTGGATATGACAAAAGAGAGGAGCATACCATCACCACGGTTAGTAACCATCGAAGTTGAAATTGATACAGCCAGCATCATAAGTCTCATGTTAACAAGCTACTCATTTCTAACCCAACGCAAAATCCACCTCTCACATGTGCAGGCTTAAGCCCTCTCATAACTCTAAACTCTCTTTGCTCCTCGACTCACACACACACTCAGACAAAAAATAAAATTATGAAGTGTCTCCAACACCTTCATCAAAAAGCAGTCGAAAAACATAAATTTAAAGTAGTGAAGTTGAAGCAACACACTTACTCCCCAATATATGAAAAGAAGTAGCTTATTACAAGGACATTGTTCCAATGCAAAGTACTCATTGGGAGCGATTTCATTGTATGTTCTTATTTGCAAATCTTTGAAAAAGTAGCAGCTTAAACCGGACACTGGAACTCTATTGAAATCCAAAATGTTTCGTAATAAAATTAACCAATAAACCATTCCTTAATTAGCAAAATATTGAAGATAAAACATCGTCGAGGTATCTGTTTCTTACCCTCTACTAATATGCTTTACCTTTCTAGATGCTAGGGACTCTAAAGATTAACTTTAGGCGATCATAAAAGTATCCTCTGATTTAAAGAGTTATTGTTACAGTGCTTGTTTATCCTGAGATGGTTTTGCAACCTATATCTTTCTATCTTTACTATATACTAAACAAATGTGTTTTTCCTTTAAAAGCTTCCAAACCTTCAATCTTAATTTTCTATATTTTGGATTTTTTTTCTTTATAAATTTTTTTTTATATCTATATATATATATAGAGAGAGAGAGAGAGAGAGTGTGTGTGTGTGTGGGTATGTGTGAGTGTGTGTTTCGAGCAATGTTCTAAAACTCGAAAATACTCGGCTAGTACTCACCGAGTACTCGGTACACGGTGCCTAGGCGAGGAGAGTTAGGGCTACTTGGTGGGAACCAATAACTCAACATTACTCGGTAAAACGAGATTACTCGGAAGTGGGGAGAAAATTGGAAAAAAAGTTGAAAAAATGGGGTGAAATACATAATATGTTAATTTTGAAGGGTCGTTAGTGTAATTTCAGCATAGTTTTATACTTACCCAAATAGAGTAAACACACCAATCAAGCAACTGTTGCTGTTCGAAGTGACTGCTACTGTTCCTCTTCTTCTTCGAACATTGAACTTCTCATTTGAAGGATCATTAGTGTGATTTCGTACTTGGTTTCATTTGGTTTGAACGTTAAATTTTGTAATGGACTAGTAATTTTGTACTTGCATTGAACTATGAACATTGAACTTCTCATTATGCATTATGAATATCATTTGGGGAACATATAAAAAAAAATCCATGCAATTTCTACTTGCCGAGTAATCGCTGAGTACTCGGCCTCCAAGGTACAAGGTGGCCGGCCGAGCGAGTACCGAGTTTTAGAACATTGCTATCGAGAGAGAGAGAGAGAGAAAGGAACGTGGGAGAGGGGCCAAGAGAGAGACTTTGGGGTTGAAAATGGAGAAAAAAAATTTCTATGCCCCTAGAGGGGTAGAGTCACGTGGCACTCTAAATTTATTTTCTACCACGCATAGAACGATACCAATGCTTGTGTGTATCGAACACGGAACCGAAAAAGTATAAAACTATATTTTTTATCATTAGTATTGTGCCTGTTCAATACACAAGGTCGAAAAAACCAATCTGGTTTTTTAATCCCGTGTATTGAACGGGAACAAACGCTAGTGTTAAGGAATGGTAGAGGATACTTACAAATGTGGTGCAGGAAGAATGGTACTCTCTTTATCCATTACGAAATTGTCAAGCACCAAACTAGAACATGTGGACAACCTTACAACAAAGTTCAAACTAGGATATGAACGATCATGCATAATAATAAGACAAACTCATTTCACAAAACGGACATGACAAAAAAGAGGAGCATACCATCACCACGGTAAGTAACCATCAAGCGTGAAATTGCTATAGCTAACATCATAAGTCTCATATTAACAAGCTATTCATTTCCAACCCAACACAAAATCCATCTCTCACATGTGCAGGCTTAAGCCCTCTCATAACAATGAACTCTCTCTTTGCTCCTCAACTCACAAACACACACAGGCCAAAAATAAAAATATTAAGCTTATCTCTAACACCTTCATCAAAAAGTAGTCAGAAAACATAAATTTAAAGTAGTGAAGTAGCCTATCACAAGGACATTGTTCCAACTCAAAGGTACTCATTGGGAGCAATTTCATAGTATGTACATATTTGCCAATCTTTGAAAAAGAAGTAGCCTAATCCGGACACTAGAACTCTATTGATATCCAAAAAGTTTCCCAAAAAAATTAACCAATAAACCATTACTCAATCAGAAAAATATTGAAGATAAAACATCGTCGAGGTATCTGTTTCTTACCCTCTAATATTAAGCTTTACCTTGTTAGATGCTAGGGACTCTAAAGATTCACTTCAGGCAATCATAAAAGTATTCTCTAATTTTAAGTGTTATTGTTACAATGCTTGTTCCTCCTGAGATGATTTTAAAATTTATATCTTCTATCTTCACTATATACTAAACAAATGCATTTTTCCTTTGAAAGCTTCAAAACCTTAAATCTTATTTTTCAAGATTTTGGATTTTTTTTTTTGTTTATAAAAAATAGAGAGAGAGAGAGAGAGAGTGAGTGGGTGTGAGTGTGTGTTTCAAGAGAGAGAGAGAGAAATGTGGGGAAGTTGGGAAGGAGAGAGAGTGAAAGGAACGTGGTAGAGGGGACAAGAGAGAAACTTTTGGGTTGAATTTGGAGAAAAAATTATTGTCATTAGTGTTGTGCCTGTTCAATACACGAGGCCAAAAAACCAATTTGATTTTTTAATCCCGCGTATTGAACGGGAACAAACGCTAGTGGTAAGCAATGGTAGAGCATACTTACAAATGTGGTGCAGGAAGAATGGTACTCTCTTCATCCATTACGATATCGTCAAGTATCAAACCAGAATATGTGGACAACCTTCCTATAAAGTTCAAACTAGCGTATGAACGATCATGCATAATAATCAGGCAAACTCATTTGACTAAATGGATATGACAAAAGAGAGGAGCATACGATCACCACGGTTAGTAACCATCGAGCTTGAAATTGACATAGCCAGCAATATCCACCTCACATGAGCAGGCTTAAGCCCTCTCAATAACTCTGAACTTTCTCTTTGCTCCAACACCTTCATCGAAAAGCAGTCGGAAAACTTAAATTTAAAGTAGTGGAGTTGAAGCAACACACTTACTCGCCAATATACGAAAAAGAAGTAGCCCATCACAAGGACATTGTTCCAATTCAAAGGTACTCATTGGGAGCGATTCCATTGTATGTTCTTATTTGCAAATCTATGAAAATAAGTAGCCTAAATCGGACACTTGAACTCTACTGATGTCCAAAAGGTTTCCTAATAAAAATAACCAATAAATCATTCCTTAATTAGCAAAATATAGAAGAAAAAGCATCATCGAGGTATCTGTTTTTTACCCGCTACGATTATGCTTTTCCTTTCTAGAAGCTATGGACTCTAAAGATTCACATTAGGCGATCAAAAAAGTATCCTCTGATTTTAAGTGTTATAGTTACGGTGCTTGTTCCTCCTAAGATGGTTTTGCAATCTATATCTTTCAGTCTTTACTATAAACAAAACAAATGTGTTTTTCCTCTAAAAGCTTCCAAACCTTTATTCTTAAAACTTTACATTTTGGATTTTTTTTATTAATAAAAAATAAAGAGAGAGAGAGATGTGGGGAAGTTGGGGTGGGCTGCGGGGACGCGAGGAAGGAACGTGGGAGTGGGGACAAGAGAGAGACTTTGGTGTTGAATATAGAGAAAAAAATTATTCTTTGCCCATGGAGGGGTACCGTCATGTGGTACTCTGAATTCATTTTCTACCACACATAGAATGAGAGCAATGCTAGTGTGTATCGAACACAGAATCGAAAAAGTATTAAACTATATTTTTTTGTCATTAGTGTTGTGCCCGTTAAATACACGTGGCCGAAAAAACCAATCTGATTTTTTATGCCTTGTACTCTTCCCTTATCAAAAAATCCCCCCTACTTCCAACATTTCTCTCTATATCTCTCTCCACTTACTACCCCAACTATTTTTCAAAAAACTTTTCAAAACACAAACCAAACAAAGCATTAATCACATGTATTGAACGGGAACAAACGCTAGTGTTAAGGAATGCTAGAGAATGCTTACAAATGTGGTGCAGGAAGAATGATACTCTCTTTATCCATTACGAAATCATCAAGCATCAAATCAGAATATGTGGACAACTTTCCTATAAAGTTAAAACCAGGATATGAACGATCAAGTAAAATAATCAGGCAAACTCATTTGACTAATTGGATATGACAAAAGAGAGGAGCATACCAGCACCACGGTTGGTAACTATCGAGCTTGAAATTCATATAGCCAGCATCATAAGTCTCTTGTTAACAAGCTACTCATTTCCAACCCAACGCAAAATTCACCTCTCACATGAGTAGGCTTAAGCCCTCTCAAAACTTTGAACTCTCTCTTAGCTCTTCAACTTACACACAAAGGCCAAAAATAAAATTATTAAGCTTATCTCCAACACCTTCTTCAAAAAGCAGTCAGAAAACATAAATTTAAAATAGTGAAGTTGAAGCAACACACTTACTCCCCAATATACGAAAAAGAAGTAGCTTATCACAAGGACATTGTTCCAATTCAAAGGTACTCTTTGGGAACGATTTCATTGTATGTTCTTATTTGCAAATCTTTGAAAAAGAAGTAGCCTAAACCAGACACTTGAACTCTATTGATAACCAAAAGGTTTCCTAATAAAATTACCCAATAAACCATTCCTTAATTAGCAAAATATCTAAGATAAAACATCGTCGAGGTGTCTGTTTCTAACCCACTACTATTATGCTTTATCTTTCTAGATGCTAGGGACTCTAAAGATTCACTTTAGGCGATCAAAAAAGTATCCTCTAATTTTAAGTGTTATTGTTACAGTGCTTGTTTATCCTGAGATTGTTTTGCAAACTATATCTTTCTATCTTTACTATAAACTAAACAAATGTGTTTTTCCTTTAAAAGCTTTCAAACCTTCAATCATAATTTTCTATATTTTGGTTTTTTTTTTCTTTATAAAAAATGGAGAGAGTGTGTGTGTATGTGTGAGTGTGTGTTTCAAGAGAGAGAGAAAGAAATGTGGGGAAGTTGGGGCGAAAGAGAGAGAGAGAAAGGAACATGGGAGAGGGTACAAGAGAGAGACTTTGGGGTTGAATATTGAGAAAAAATTATTCAATGCCCCTTGGGTGCACCGTCATGTGGCAATCTAAATTCATTTTCTACCGCACATAGAATGAGACCAATGCTAGTGTGTATCGTACACGGATCCGAAAAAGTATTGAACTATAGTTTTTATCATTCGTATTGTGCCCATTCAATACCCGTAGCCGACAAAATCAATCTGATCTTTTAATCCCGTTTATTGAACGGGAACAAACGCTAGTGTTAAGGAATAGTAGAGGATACTTACAAATTTGGTGCAGGAAGAATGGTACTTTCTTTATCCATTACGAAATCATCAAGCATCAAACCAGAATATGTGGACAACCTTCCTATAAAGTTCAAACCAGGATATGAACGATCATGCATAATAATTAGGCAAACTCATTTGATTAAATGGATATGACAAAAGAGAGGAACATACAATCACCACGGTTAGTAAACATCGAGCTTGAAATTGATACAGCCAGCATCATAAGTCTCATGTTAATAAGCCACTCATTTCCAACCCAACGTAAAATCCACCACTCCCATTTGAAGGCTTAAGCCCTCTCATAACTCTGAACTCTCTCTTCAATCCTTAACTCACAAACACACACAGGCCAAAAATAAAATTATTAAGCTTATCTCCAACCCTTTCATCAAAAATCAGTCGGAAAACATAAACTTAAAATAGTGAAGTTGAAGCAACAAACTTACTCACCAATATTCGAAAAAGAAGTAGCCTATCACAAGGACATTGTTCTAATTCAAAGGTACCCATTGGGAGCAATTTCATTGAATATTCTTATTTGCCAATCTTTGCAAAAAGAGTAGCCAAAATATGACACTTCAACTCTACTGATATCCAAAAGATTTTCGAATAAAATCAACCAATAAACCATTACTTAATTAACGAAATATTGCAGATAAAACATCATCGAGGTATCTGTTTCTTGCCCTCTACTATTATGCTTTACCTTTCTAAATGCTAGGGACTCTAAAGATTCACTTTAGGGGATCATAAAAGTATCCTCTGATTTTAAGTGTTATTGTTACAGTGCTTGTTCCTCTTGAGATGGTTTTGCAATCTATATCTTTCTATCATTACTATAAACAAAACAAATATGTTTTTCCTTCAAAAGCTTCCAAACCTTCAACTTTATTTCCTATATTTTGGATTTTTTTTTTGTTTATAAAAAATTAAAAAGAGTTAGTGTGTGTGTGTGTGTGTGTGTGTTTGAGTGTGTGTTTTGAGAGAGAGCGAGAAATGTGGGGAAGTTTGGGGGAAGAGAGAGAGAGAGAGAGAGAAAATAACGTGGGAGAGCGGATAAGAGAGACTTTGGGGTTGAATATGGAGAAAAAATTATTCTAGGCCCCTGGAGGGGTACCGTCACGTGGTACTCTAAATTAATTTTCTACCACACAGAACGAGACCAATGCTAGTGTGTATCGAACACAGAACCGAATTAGTATGAAACTATATTTTTTATCATTAGTGTTTTGCCCGTTCAATACACGGGGCCGAAAAAACCAATCTGATTTTTTAATCCCGTGTATTGAACGGGAACAGACGCTAGTGACAAGGAATGGTAGAGGATAAATAAAAATGTGGTGAAGGAAGAATGGTACTCTCTTTATCCATTACGAAATCGTAAAGAATCAAACCAGAATATGTGGACAACCTTCCTAAAAAGTTCAAACCATGATATGAACGATCATGCATAATAATCAGGCAAAGTCACTTGACACAATAGATATGAAGAGAGAAGCATACCATCACCACGGTTAGTAACCATCAAGCTTGAAATTGATATACCCTGCATCATAAGTCTCTTGTTAACAAGCTACTAATTTCCAACCCAATAAAAAATAAAAAATCCTCCTATCACATGTGCAGGCTCAAGCCCTCTCATAACTCTGAACTCCCTCTTTGTTCTTAAACTCACAATAACACACAGGCCAAAAATAAAATTATTAAGCTTATCTCCAACACCTTCATCAAAAAGCACTCGGAAAACAAAAATTTAAAGTAGTGAAGTTGAAGCAAAACACTTACTCGCCAATATACGAAAAAGTAGCCTATCATAAGAACATTGCTCCAATTCCAAGATACTCATTAGGAGCGATTTCAATGTATGTTCTTATTTGCCAATCTTCGAAAAAGAAGTAGCCTAAACCGGTCACTTGAACTCTACTGATTTCCAAAAGGTTTCCGAATAAAATTAACCAATAAACCATTCCTTAATTAGCCAAATTTTGAAGACAAAACATCGCCGAGGTACATGTTTCTTACCCTCCACTATGATGGTTTACCTTTCTAGATGCTAGGGACTCTAAAGATTCACTTTAGGCTTGTTCCTCTAAAGAGTATCCTCTTATTTTAAGTGTTATTGTTACAGTGCTTGTTCCTCTTGACATGGTTTTTTATTCTATATCTTTCTATCATTACTATAAACTAAACAAATGTGTTTTTCCTATAAAAGCTTCCAATCCTTAAATCTTAATTTTCTATATTTTGAATTTCTTTTTGTTTATAAATAATAAAGAGAGAGAGAGAAAGAGAGAATGTATGTGTGTGCGCGCGCACGCGAGTCTGTGGTAGAGGGGACAAGAGAGAGACTTTGGGATTCGATATGAAGAAAAAAATTATTCTATGCCCCTGGAGGAGTACCGTCACGTGGTACTCTAAATTCATTTTCTACCACACAGAATGAGACCAATGCTAGAGTGTATCGAACACGAAACCGCAAAACTATGAAACAATATTTTTTATCATTTGTGTTGTGCCCGTTCTATACACGGGGCCGAAAAAACCAATCTGATTTTTTACTCGAGTGTATTAAACGAGAACAAACGCTAGTGGTAAGGAATGGTAGAGGATAAATATAAATGTGGTGAAGGAAGAATGGTACTCTCTTTATCCATTACGAAATCGTCAAGAATCAACCCAGAATATGTGGACAACCTTCCTAAAAAGTTCAAACCATGATATGAACGTAATGCATAATAATCAGGCAAACTCATTTTGACAAAATGGATATGAAAAAGAGAGGAGCATACCATCACCACGGTTAGTAACCATCGAGCTTGAAATTGATATAGCCTGCATCATAAGTCTCATATTAACAAGCTATTAATTTCCAACCCAACAAAAAATCCTCCTCTCACATGTGCAGGCTCAAGCCCTCTCATAACTCTGAACTCCTTTGTTCCTAAACTCACAATAACACTCAGGCCAAAAATAAAATTATTAAGCTTATCCCTTACACCTTCATCAAAAAGCACTCGGAAAATATAAATTTAAAGTAGTGAAGTTGAAGCAAAACACTTACTCGCCAATATACGAAAAAGAAGTAGCCTATCATAAGGACATTGCTCCAATTCCAAGATACTCATTAGGAGCGATTTCAATGTATGTTCTTATTTGCCAATCTTTGAAAAAGTAGCCTAAACCGGTCACTTGAACTCTACTGATTTCCAAAAGGTTACCGAATAAAATTAACCAATAAACCTTTCCTTAATTAGCCAAATTTTGAAGATAAAACATCGCCAAGGTACATGTTTCTTACCCTCCAATATTATCGTTTACCTTTCTAGATGCTAAGGACTCTAAAGATTCACTTTAGGCGATCATAAGAGTATCCTCTAATTTTAAGTGTTATTGTTACAGTGCTTGTTCCTCTTGTGATGGTTTTGTATTCTATATATTTCTATCATTCCTATAAACAAAACAAATGTGTTTTTCCTTTAAAAGCTTCAAAACCTTAAATCTTAATTTTCTACATATCGAATTTCTTTTTTTTTATAAATAATAAAGAGAGAGAGAGAGAGTGTGTGTGTGTGTGTGTGTGCGCGTGAGTCTGTGGGAGAGGGGACGAGAGAGAGACTTTAGGGTTCAATATCGAGAAAAAATTATTCTATGCCCCTGGGGGAGTACCGTCACGTGGTACTCTAAATTCATTTTCTACCACACAGAATGAGACCAATGCTAGTGTGTATCGAACACGGAACCGTAAAACTATGAAACATTATTTTTTATCATTAGTGTTGTGCCCGTTCAATACACGGGGCCGAAAAAACCAATCTGATTTTTTAATCCAGTTTATTGAACGGGAACAAACGCTAGTGGTAAGGAATGGTAGAGGATAAATAGAAATGTGGTGAAAGAAGAATGGTACTCTCTTTATCCACTACGAAATTGTCAAGCATCAAACCAAAATATGTGGACAACCTTCCTATAAAGTTCAAACCAGGATATGAACGATCATGCATAATAATCAGGCAAATTCATGTGACTAAATGGCTATGAAAAAGAGAGGAGCATACCATCACCACAATTAGTAACCATTGAGCATGAAATTGATATAGCCCGCATCATAAGTCTCATGTTAACAAGCTACTCATTTCCAACCCAATAAAAAATCCACCTATTACGTGTGCAGGCTCAAGCCCTCTCATAACTCTGAACTCTCTCTTTGCTCCTCAACTCACAAAAACATAGGCCAAGAATAAAATTATTAAGCTTATCTCCAACACCTTCATCAAAAAGCACTCGGAAAACATAAATTTAAAGTAGTGAAGTTGAAGCAACACACTTACTCGCCAATATACGAAAAAGAAGTAGCCTATCACTAGGATATTGTTCCAATTCAAAGATACCCATTGGGAGCGATTTCATTGTATGTTCTTATTTGCAAATCTTTGAAAATGAAGTAGCCTAAACTGGACACTTGAACTCTACTGATATCCAAAATGTTTCCGAATAAAATTAACCAATAAACCATTCCTTAATTAGCCAAATATTGAAGATAAAACATCGTTGAGGTATCTGTTTCTTACCCTCTTATATTATGCTTTACCTTTCTAGATGCTAGGGACTTTAAAGATTCACCTCAAGCGATCATACTTTAGGCGATCATAAGAGTATCCTCTGCTTTTAAGTGTTATTGTTACAGTGCTTGTTCCTCTTGAGATGGTTTTGTATTCTATATCTTTCTATCATTACTATAAACTAAACAAATGTGTTTATCCTTTAAAAGCTTCCAAACCTTAAATCTTAATTTTCTACGTTTTGGATTTCTTTTTGTTTATAAATAATAAAGAGAGAGCGAGAGTGTGTGTGTGTGAGTGAGTGTGTGGGAGAGGGGACGAGAGAGACTTTGCGATTCAATATGGAGAAAAAAATTTTCTATGCCCCTGGAGGAGTACCGTCACGTGGTACTCTAAATTCATTTTCTACCACACAGCATGAGACCAATGCTAGTGTGTATCGAACACGGAACCGAAAAACTAAGAAACAATATTTTTTATCATGAGTGTTGTGCCCGTTCAATACACGGGGCCGAAAAAACCAATCTGAATTTTTAATCCAGTTTATTGAACGGGAACAAACGCTAGTGTTAAGGAATGATAGAGGATAAATAGAAATGTGGTGCAAGAAGAATGGTACTCTCTTTATCCATTACGAAATCGTCAAGCATCAAACCAAAATATGTGGACAACCTTCCTATAAAGTTCAAACCAGGATATGAACGATCATGCATAATAATCAGGCAAATTCATGTGACTAAATGGCTATGAAAAAGAGAGGAGCATACCATCACCACAATTAGTAACCATTGAGCATGAAATTGATATAGCCCGCATCATAAGTCTCATGTTAACAAGCTACTCATTTCCAACCCAATAAAAAATCCACCTCTTACGTGTCCAGGCTCAAGCCCTCTCATAACTCTAAACTCTCTCTTTGCTCCTCAACTCACAAAAACACAGGCCAAAAATAAAATTATTAAGCTTATCTCCAACACCTTCGTCAAAAAGCACTCGGAAAACATAAATTTAAAGTAGTGAAGTTGAAGCAACACACTTACTCGCCAATATACGAAAAAGAAGTAGCCTATCACTAGGATATTGTTCCAATTCAAAGGTACCCATTGGGGGCGATTTCATTGTATGTTCTTATTTGCAAATCTTTGAAAATGAAGTAGCCTAAACTGGACACTTGAACTCTACTGATATCCAAAAGGTTTCCGAATAAAATTAACCAATAAACCATTCCTTAATTAGCCAAATATTGAAGATAAAACATCGTCGAGGTATCTGTTTCTTACCCTCTACTATTATGCTTTACCGTTCTAGATGCTAGGGATTCTAAAGATTCACTTTAGGCGATCATAAAAGTATCCTCTGATTTTAAGTGTTATTGTTACAGTGCTTGTTCCTCCTGAGATGGTTTTGCAATCTATATCTTTCTATCTTTACTACATACTAAACAAATGTGTTTTTTCCTTTCAAAGCTTTCAAACCTTCAATCTTAATTTTCTACGTTTTGCATTTTTTTTGTTTTGTTTATAAAAAATAAAGAGAGAGAGTGTGTGTGTGTGGGTGTTTCGATAAAGAGAGAGAGAGAAATGTGGAGAAGTTGGGGGGGGGGAGAGAAAGAGAGAGAGAGAGGAACGTGGGAGAGGGGGCAAGAGCAAGACTTGGGGGTTGAATATGGAGAAAAAAATATTTTTATGCTTCTGGAGGAGTACCGTCACCTGGTACTCCAAATTCATTTTCTACCACATAGAATGAGACCAATGCTTGCGTGTATCGAACACGGAACCAAAAAAGTATTAAACTATATTTTTTATCATTAGTGTTTTGCCCATTCAGTACACAGGGTCGAATGGTACTCTCTTTATCATTAGGAATGTTGGAGGATACTTACAAACGTAGTGCAAGAAGAATGGTACTCTTTTTATCCATTACGAAATCGTCTAGTGTCAAACCATAATATATGGACAACCTTCCTATAAAGTTCAACCTGAAGGGGCATCCATGCGCCAATCCCTTGACCATAAACTGAGTCCATGCCTCCTTTTTTAATATGAAAACAACTTCAACAAGAATACAAACACACCTTATTAATGACAATTGACAACCTCTTAGTAAGCCGCATAGCTTAAATTTTTAAAATGACGGTATATACTTGGGAAAACTAAGATCACAACAAAACTACAATTGTTGAAAGCCATTTTTCAGCTACCAATGCAATAATTGATAGCTCTACAAATAACACATCCCCATTGACGATCAACTCAAATCATAACAAATCAACACACAAAGCATGCCTAAACGGCACATCAGAACAACATTTCTACAAATCTAATCTATTATGGCAAGTCGTAAAAGAATCCAATTTTGATTGTGCTAGAGCAACAGAGAGAAAACTAACCTCTATTCGGTGTGAACAAAGGCCTCCATTTTGAGAATAACAAATTAAGGCAATCGAAGGCGTACTCATTACACAGCAGGGGAAGATAGCTCCTTGATGTCAATAGAACTTATGTTCACTATTTGAGAACTTCTTCGCATCTTCAAAAGGCACAGCTTTCATTCAGCGGGTGTACCTGGCCAACTTCTGCTCATTGAGAGAGGGAGAGAGAGAGAGAGACAGAAAGAATGCAACTGTGTTTTGTCGCCACGAGGTTGCCGTTGCAATGAGTTTTCTTCTCGTTGTGCTGTTCTGTTGCAACATGGGAGGAGGCACCATTTCCTTGAGGCTTTAAAGTGATTGGGTCATTGTTCTTGTGTACCTAGACTTCTTCTCTTTTACCCTTTGTCTCCCCTCTTGCCTTTGAGAAGCATATCAATCTTTGCAGATTCCTCAATTACCTGTATTTGAGACAAGCTCAAATGTTACAATACAATATATTTATCATTTTCAAGAAACATATCCAATTTCAAATCTTTTCCCCGAAAATAGTAATAGAGAAATTGCTAGATATACCTCAGCTTTTGCATGGACAATCTCATGAAGTTCAAAAGGGAACAATGAGTTAGACGTTTGCTGGATGAAATTGACAACATGATACGACCCATCCTTAACCACAAAGACCCGGACACGGGTATACAGACAAAGGAAGATATGGACATGATGCCATCGAAAAAATCAAGATATGGACACGGTGGGGAGAGGGAAATATAATAGCTTTTACACAATTTAATCAAATGCACCAAAGAGAGTGTGTGTCTCCTCTTGATTGGTTCTATGTTTCATATTCTTTACTAGCTGAACATTCAAATGGTGAAAACCCGACAAGTACCAAATCCATATGGTAGCACAAGGCTATAAAACATACACTCAAAATAGTAAGGCAAAAAAAGGTTAACTATACTGTATGAAATTTCATAACTTGAAACTTGTTTTGATGGCGTAACGAATAGTCTGCATGTATCAACTATTGTGTACAAATATAGAAATACAAATGAAAATATTGTGTCTGCACGTATCAACTATGGTGTCTTCATTTTTTTGTAAAAGGAAGAGATGTTTCACCTTCTTTGGAACTCATTTTTGGGCAACTCGTACGGAGAAATATTTTTCAACAACCAATATGAAAAGTGGCCTTAACATATTCACAACACAATGAAAGGAAGAAATGAGACATTGGGCAAATGATGTTGGAGGCAATACAAGAACAATGGTTTCTTCTATATTTCAAACACACAAATAAAGCAACTGGGCCTATAAAAGGCCCTCAAATCTTATATTCAAAGCACACACACAGGGCCAACTCTGAGATATTGAAGGCCAAAAACGATCTTTCAAAGTGAGACCCTTAATAATTGTAAACAAAAATCAAATAAAAAGTCGATAAATGGACTTTTCTTTCAAAATCAAATACATAAAACCAACGCAGGAAGCCCCACAAAAAATACAATACCACAATATTTCAAAAGCATCATTATCTTTACTTAAACATCACTCTTCTTCTTCTCGGTTTTTTTCTTTGGCCATAGTTTTGTTTGTTCTTATTCTGCCTTCTTCATTGTATGTGCTTGTAATGGGAATTACTGGAGTAGCGTTTAAGGGAAAAAGATGCATCCATGCACCCACCACACTGAATAAGGTTGAAGGGCCTCAGAGATCTGCAACGATCCCATGACCTTTTATTCCTCCTTTCTGTTTTTTTTCTTTTATTCCTCGTCTCATTTTTATGGGACATTGGGCCTTCAGTGTAAAATGTAAAAAGGGAGACTTAGCAAAAAAAAATACCCTCATATTTACATTTTTTGAGCTCAGGGACAAGCACCTTTTGCAATCAAACATAAGGACAAATGTGCCTATGAAAGTGCCTAAAACCCTAGGGTACCCTATGATAGTGCCTAAACCACTAAACCCTATAATAAGATAGTGCACCCTAAAACCCTATCAAAGTGCCTAAACATGTTTTAGCCTTATGGCTAAAAAACTCAAAAAGTTGAAGGATCTTCACTGAAAACTATTTTGCTGGTGTCCTTCCCCTAAATGAAAACTAGTTTACCATCCTTATGGCTAATTTTCTCATGTAAAAATGGGCCCTATAACAACACATATATACTAGGTCCTAAAAAAATGTGTGAGGCCCTATTTTTTGGACATTTTGGGGGGGCTTAAGGCCCATGCCTCTTGGGCCTTAGCCCAAAGCCGGCCATGCACACACAAATAAAGTAACTCCCCTCCTCCTAAGCTTCTCATCCCCCTATTTTCAAGAGTCCTTATGAAATTCTCTCTCTTTCCAGTTTTCGAATCAAGCACGACAATACTTAGTTAAATCCAAGGGGCAAATAACATCTACAACAAATTACATGGTAATGGAAGAGGAAGACAAAACAACCCACATAGAAAAGTAGAAATAGTGTCGGTGCAGATTGAATGATGGTTGACATTAAAAGCAAAGGCATCGAAACAGAGTCAGAAATTTTCATATCTGTTTTCATTGAATGCGTGAGTAACAAAGAGTTCCTCCCTAAATAGATTGAAAGTGAGCCAATGCTTCGGAGGAATAATGTCAGTGCGGATTGAATGAGGGTCGATATTAAACGCAAAGGCAAAGACAGTGTGTTAGTTATTTTCATACCTTTTCATAGAAGTTGTGAGTAACAAAGAGTTCCCGCCTAAATAGATTGAAAATGAGCCAATGCTTCAAAGAAATAGAAATATAGATGTGTGAAAATGAGCCAATGCTTCAAAGAAATAGAAATAGAAATATAGAAATACAATAATACTAGGGACACATCAATTTATCACACCCAACCACACCCCTCACATACATGTGTGAAAATCCCACAATAAATGTGTAGACCCCACATGTATGTGAGACGGGTGTGGTTGGGGTGTGACAAATTGATGTGTTCCTAGCATCTCTCTATGCAAAAATCATAAGTTGACAAATCAAAATAGCAATTCGATAGCGAAGACGGTAAAAAAAATAGAAAGAAATTCCAAACAAGTAATCATGGTTAAACTTCAAACATTAAAGAGAAGCCCAAATCAAGCATTTTTTTCACAACCGTCCAAGTTGAAGCCGACATGTACCGAACCCAAAAGGGATCTTGCATCTCAAAAGAAACTAATAAAGATAGAAAGCCCATTTACCTCCAATGCATGCATATTTCTAAGGAATGAGCAATCAAGAAAAAAACAAAAAAGTGACCTCAAAGTACAAAATATGAAATTTTTATACCTTTAATAATCATAGTGGACTGAATGACCTCTGCGCAATTTTCTAACATTTTCATCAAATATGTTGGTCTCTCTAAATGGTTGAAAGTGAGCAGATGCTTCAAAGGAATAGAAAGAGACCAGTAGTCAATGCGTAAAAAGCATAAGATGATAGGACAAAATCAGAACAGTCATTCGAAAATAAAGAGAATAAAAAATTTAGGACCGGAAAGACATACCAAACAATTCATTACGGTTAGTCCCCTTGCCAAGACCCAATCATAGTTTATACATCAAACAATCAAAGAGAAACTCAAATCGAACAGGTTTTTCACCATCATCTAGTTTGGAGCCTACCTATACCAAACCCCAATGGGATCCTACAACAAAAAAGAATCTAGTAAAGAAACAAAGACCACTTGATATATTGAAGGTTCCCCCAACTACGCCACACTCCAAACAATTTGCACTTAACAAATATAACCAAGGCTACACACAAAAAAGCCGCCCATGAACTACCATCATTTTCTCAAGCTTCAAAAACTCTTGACACTGCAAAATTTTATAAAAATTATTCACTAGAATAATACATCAAAACTTAGTTTCCCCTTTGTCGTCATAAATCAGCATTCATAGACATCATCAGAAGTGATCAAATCAGCAATTTCATAACTCCATTTGGGAATTAGATGCCGTTAAGTACCATCTAATGCCCAAGACAATTATGCATCTCACAATAACAATACCCAAGGAAAATCCTTTTAATCAATGGGCAACCCCGCAAAAGCTAGAATAGTGGGCCTCTAAAATAAAAACATCCATACCTTTAGCAATAACTGGAAATCTTTCATACCTGGCCTGCGTCAAAGGAATACAAAAAAGCATTAGTCGACATTAAAAAAGAAAATAAAAAAAATGCCAAAGAATCCACTGTGGTTAGTTTCCTTACTCAGAGACCCAAACATAGTTCCAACTCCAAACAATGAAAAAGAACGGCGAATCAAGCTGTGATAGTATTTACACCGTCATCTTATTTGGAACTAACCTACACAGCAGCCCAAAGGGATCTTACACCCAAAAAGAAACTAGCAAAGCAACAGATAAAAAAAAAATTGGACAATTCAAACAATAACTCCCATAACTGTAGACTTCAAAAAATTGGGAATTAATTCCATATAACCAAAGTTGCAAGGGCTTTGTTTGGTTGGAAGTTTAGTTTATTTTAGTTTTGGTAGTGAGTGAAGAGAGAAATAGAATAATGATTGAAGATAGGGGTAATGATTGGAGAAAGATAGAGAGAGATGAGAAAGCAATAATTGGAGAAATAGGGTAATGATTGAAGAAAGAAATAGAATAATGATTGAAAACTAAACTAAAAATAAAAATAAAAGGTTAACCGAACAAAGCCAAGGTTCTCTACATTTTGATTAAATCAAAGAAAAAATTACCGAACAGTGGTGGTCGGATGGATTATTCACTAATTTGTCTCCAGTCTTGAAATCCCCAAAAGCATGGTAAGGAAAAAAATAATGACCAAGACATGGTGAGACCTTTCAAAGTTACGCTTTCACCCTCCTTCATATTCCCTTCAATGCACGAGAGCTCTCTCTCTCTCTCTCTCTCTCTCTCTCTCTCTCTCTCTCTCTCTCTCTCTCTCTCTCTCTCTCTCTCTCTCTCTATATATATATATATATATATATATATATATATATATATATATATATATATATATATATATATATATATATATATATATACACATACATATATTCTTGCAATCATAGACTAACTTATTCCCCCTACTAAATTTTGGGATCTACATTTGTATTTCAACCCAATTTTATCGACATAGTCGCTGCAAGAAAAGTGGGGGCACAAAACAACAATATAGGAACAGAATAACTCAAGCTGGTGTAGGAACCAAGTACTATATGGAACAGAGCATGTAACTCAACAGACACGGGATAAGCCGACTATGGGTACAGAATAACTCAAATATGTGTAGGGACCAAGTCATTTCAGAATACAGATCAAAGTACTGAAGACCAGATGAAAGGCCAAATAATCATCAGTGACCTCTGTGAATGCCAAGTAAAATGTGGAACAAAGCATAAAATTCAATAGACATGGTGCAAGTCAACTATGGGTTCAAAACAACAATAATATGGATTGGAACCAACCCAACTGTGAATACAATACAAACAATGATACTTGTTATCAAATTAAATTACTGAACAAATTGAAATAATCATCACAAGGAAAAACACCCGATGAAACAAGAAAAAAAAGGGGTCTCAACCACAAATTGAATCAGCATGTAAGTCGATGGAACTGATTTCACACAAATCGTGTGTTTCCTTCAATTGCTTCCTTCGATAGGGAATCAATTCACCCAAGGTTATCAATTGCTTCAATTGGTACAGAAATTCGATGGAGGAGGCAACAAATGAGAAGATGAGGAGCATAGAGGAGGAATAGGAAGAAGTAAACCCTAGAGTTGAGGGAGACAACACTTTCTTATGGAAAAGGGTAAAATTGCCTGGATATGTTATGGATACCATGTTTTGGTCATTTATTTCCCTCTTACCATGTTTTCGTTATTCATAAACTAGGGACCATCAAAGTGGTGAATATTGCTAGTCAACACCATTTTGTGGTAATTTTCCCTAAATTAAAAGCCCAAATAGGTGATCAACTACAGGAAAAGAAAATCAGATACGAGAGGGTAACTCAACTAGTTAAAAATAAGATGAAAGAAGAGACAGCATGAAGATAGGAAATGGTAATATAAGTTGTTGAGAAATCACTGAAAAATAATGGAGTGCAAGGGGAGACTAGTGTTTTAAAAATCTGGAGATGTGTTAAGGTGCAACGTTCCTCTGCGCGAGGCGACACGCACACAGCATGCCTCTTCAGAGCGAGATTACTATTCAACGTAAGCAGATATTTTCAAAATCTCAAATTCCAAAATAAATAGCAGAGCAAATGTTCAATCTTCGAGTACGAAAAGTGTTATGACATCTACAAAAAATTAACGTTTTATAAAGAGGAAAAGGAAGACAAAAAACCACACACAAATAGAAATACAAATTGTGTGAGTGTGGATTGAAAGACAGTTGACACTAAATGCAAAGCCACATAAACCGTGTCAGTCATTTTCACACCTTTTCATCGAATATGTTAGTAACAAAGCATTTCTCCCCAAGTAGATTCAAAGTGAGGCAATCCTTCAAAGTATAGAAATAGAACATTGGTAACTACATAAAAAGCATAAGATTATAGGACAAATAAGAATAGTCATTCAAAAATAAATAGAAAAGAGAATAAGAAATAGAAAGAAATGCCAAACAATTAATAATGGTTAGTCTCCTTTTCGAAACCCAATTATAGATTAGACTTCACCCAACAACAGAGAAACCCAAATATAGCAGTTTTTCACCCACATCTAATTTGAAGTCAACTTGTACCGAACCCAAATGGGATCTAACACCCAAAAAGAACCAAGTAAAGCAAAAGATCCTTTTATTTGTGGTACAAAATAAATAGAGCCCATCAATACATTGAAGGTTCCTCCGGCAACTCCACACTTAAAACAATTTGTACTTAACAGATATAACTAAGGCTATAGGAAAGAAAGCCCCACAAACTACCATCGTCTCCTCAAAACAATTAATCTTGTATCCGTTGACAGGAGTTGCAATAAAAACTCTAACAATGATGCAAAGTTGAATATTTTGATTCCAAAAAGTAAAAACATCAACACTTAGGGGCTGTTTGGTTAGTTGATTTTTGCATTTTTGCATTCTCATTATTGCATTTTGGGTGTTTGGTTAGAGCATTCTAAAAACCCATTCTACAGAATCCATTCACCTATTCTAGTTATGGAGGAAAATGGAAACTAACAAACTGATAATAGAACTCCTAACTCAGTTGCCATAACTCTTACAACGAGAACATGTATTTCAATAGACTTAGTTTTTTGTGTTGTACTAGTACTAATCAAACAAGTTTGTTTCTAAAAAATGATATTAATTTTGGTGAAATCCTCAAGTAGTCGAAACTCCTATTTAACTCGGCGGAAGAGAGAAAATGCCTCTCATATGTAACGGTTATGTTTTTTTCCTTACACAAGCTTACTGATAGCCTAGATGAAACAGCGAAGTAACAACCAGCTAAATCAACTACATGGATTATAAAAGTATATAGCAGATCATACTTTAAGAAAGTGCTTTGCCACAAAAGAAAGCACAGCTGAGGACCTGACCTGCTTTCCCCATTCCAATGCCCGATCAACCAAGTATGAATACTCCAGATCTTCAAAGCATTTCTGCAATGAAGATAGTGGCTCATTAAAGTAAACAGGGAGGCAAACACCAGAAAGATCCTTTCCGATATTGTCCTTGATTATTGACCACAACCCAAGTGGCTTCTCTTTCTCCTTTGGTTCAGGCAAACTGTCCCTCCTTTTGACGTATGGATATTCGATGGGCTTTATCTCCATTGTAACATCTCGTAAACAACCAGAATAGAATGAATCTTTATCAAATATCAAAGAACTACAATTACTTCCCATGTTCTCTCTGCTCCGGTAGGAAGCACATCTTAAAGAATCCGATGATAAAACTTCATTTGTATCAAAATATATTCCACCCTCTTCATCTGTTTAAACATCCACTCCATCTCGGCTTTCATTATCCGCATCAGAGTCACTTGCACTGCCCTCTGACATGATGGAATAGAAATCTGAACAATGGAAGGACAATAAGAAACCAGAAGATTCTCATTTCTCAAAACTAAAAACTGGAAGTATCACTATTCATATGGGGAAAGATATCTAAAGAAGAGGGAACTTCTCCTCACCAATCTCATTTACTTTCCTCCCGTGATTAGCATTTAATGGAGAACTCCTTAGTCAGAAGTCAAAACTACAGACTCATGAATTGAATATCCCTTAATAGCATTGGAGTTTATTAGAATGCCACTTGTGGTCATGAAATTTTGATCCATAATGTAACCACATTGTATGAAGCTTCATTCAATTTAAGCTTCATGTCAACGGCCCCCTTTACTGGTGCTGTGACTTTATCTAAAGTACTTTAAGAATAAGGCTAAGTTTGGATGAATGTCATCTCACATTATGATGTTACCCTATGTCATAGCTGTCAAGGGTGAAAGGCGCACAGAGGCTCAAAGTTCTGTTGGGCCTGAGGCGAGAGGAGCAAGGCGAGGTGTGCGCCTTTTTGAAGAGACGCGCACCTATGCGAAAAAATATTAGTTACTGAAAATAACTGTGTTATGAGCGCTTTTTTTTTTTTGAAAAAAGCTCGCTTTATATCGATTTGAAAGAAGCTCGCTTGGGGTCAGCAAGGCGCTGGGCGCGCCTTTGACAACTATGCGGCTGTACCATCTTTAGGTGGAATAAGATTTCCAGACTTATTGGTCAACTCATTCCCACACTGCCATAGGATTCTCACATTGCCTTAAAAATGTTGACGATCTAAGAATAAGTTAGAGAGATGGACTGGACCCTAAACATTTGAATCTGTAACATGTTCCTAGCTTATCAAAACACTTGATTGGCATTGACAAGTGATTCAAATTACACCATGTGACTCCAGGGGATGGGAATTCCCATCCTTCTATCCCTTGGATTTTCTGCCTCCCAAAAATAGGTTGAGCATAATGCAGAAAAGTTACTGCAATATGAGGTATGGTGCTGCTTGGTTGCACACTTCTAGAAGGCTTTCACCTTCTTTTTTCTACCAAAGAATCTCATTACTGTTCCAGCAGAAAGAACTTGTGGCAGCAACATCTAAAAGTCTAGTGGGTTACAAATACACCTAAACACTTCTCGATTCACCTAAAACGACTTTAAAGCTCTTTCAACCTTAAGACACCATAGCAGCAAGCAGGGCGTAAGACAATGGATGGTAAAATTATTAAGCTTATCTCCAACACCTTCATCAAAAAGCAGTCGGAAAACATATATTAAATTAGTGAAGTTGATGCAACACACTTAGTCGCTAATATACGAAAAAGAAGTAGCCTACACAAGGGCATTGTTCAAGCTCGAAATTGATATAGCCAACATCATAAGTTTCATGTTAACAAGCTACTCATTTCCAACCCAACACAAAATCCACCTCTCACATGTACAAGCTTAAGCTCTCTCACAACTCTAAACTCTCTCTTCACTCCTCAACTCAACACAAGCTTATTTCCAACACCATCAAAAAGCAATCCCAATAGTTGGGAGTGGGCGGAAAGGTCACCAAACTAGTTGAACTATAAAATAACTAGCTAGTCAATAAGGCTAGCTCTTAACTGCCCACTAAGCTATTACTTTTTACCAAGCAATACTCCAGAAAATACAAGTGCTCAAAGAAATTACTGGGAAGGAAGCAATGTCTACATCCAAATTAAAATTGAATGAGCAGAAAATTTAAACGAAAAAGCTAGAGTCAACTTGAGATGAACTAATCTCAGTTCCAACAGTCGAGGGAACACCACCCAAGTTCAAGTTCCAACACTAAATATTGTACAAGGACTTTGAGTTGAATTCCAATACAATGGGAATAGAATATCTGCACCGAACAATGAAGTACACAAGCATCAGAACATTCTACTATAGGTCTATGGGAACAAACTCAACACCCAATTGGGACACCCAATTTCTTCACCATGACCAATCCAAGCTCAGTTTGTCTAGTAGTATATACTATTATCATGCAATCTACCTCTAAAAGGAAGAATTTAGAATTACATCAAACCACTTTTATATCTACTAACTTGAGTTTCTCACTTAATGGTTCCTAGAATTCCAAGAAGATTGTTCAATATATGTTCGGAAGAACGGAAGCTTAACATGTACTGGTGTACCACACATGCTTAAGCATTAATGAAGTTAAATAGTCCATTAATGCTTGATGCATACCTCAAGTTGTAAGCCACAATCAACATAAAAATTTAAGAGCTACTCAAAGTAGGAAAAAACTAACAAGTTGGAGCAATATTTTCAGCAATATCCAAATTTCGCACACAAAAACACCTTCCCACTCACAACAGAACACCACTATAGAAAACAAATAAAAAGAGGACTTAAAATGAGAATTTTCAGCAACATCCAAATTTCGCACACAAAAACGTCTTCACACTCACAATAGATCACCACTATAGAAAACAAATAAAAAGAGAACTTAAAATGAGAACAGACCGAGAAGGAACACTTGATGCATACCTCTGAGGCATACGCTCTCCCACTTGCGTGCTCGAAAACTTAGAGCTTGCAGCAGAATCATAGGGTTCATCCTCAGTATAAGCATTCCTTCCAATCGGACACCTATTGGCTCCCCTCACCAGACTCTCGGCGACATTCTCATTCCCTCTCCCTATTTTTCCCTAGAAGAAGTAACATCATCCGAATACACAAACCAACTGGCATAAATAGGCTGTGCCTCTGAGCAGAACTGTAGTATCTTTGTGCAGCTGCATTGTTAGTGAGAGCTCTATCATTTAGGGGGAACGAATCAATGGAATATCTCCTCCGTAAACCTCATCCTCTGACTCAGTGGTCATTCGTTTCAGACACGAAGCGACTGTCATTAATATCATCCCCGGGTAGGGTTTAAGAAAATTTGATGGCGGAGGGAGGCCAATACCCCGGCCAGCGCGGCTTCGGAGCTGTAGGTTCGACATTGAATAAGGAACTTCCTTTGTCTGGTTAACAGAACTCTGTGTCAATAAAAAATTCAATCAGAAAATCCTAAACTTCAAGAAATCTCTGGAAACAAACACATGAAAACCCACACAAACACGCATGAATACACGCAAAAATTTAAACATTGATGAGCACGTAAAACCCTAAATTTCAATTGGGTTATGGAAAATTCCTACCTACAATCGTATGAACACACACAAAAAAAAACACATATTTGTATCTATCAATCAGAGAGAATAATGTGAACACATTAGCATATGTAAAACCCTCAGTCTCAAACTGATAGAATATTTGCATAAACAATCATATAAAAACACACACATTAACGCACGGAAAACCATCAGTCTCAAACTGATAGAATATGCGTATGAACAATCATAAAACACACACACACACACTAGCAAATGTGGAAACCCTCAGTCTGAAACGGAGAGAATATTCGTAAAACACACACAGAAAACATATACACACACCCACACAAACATAGAAAAATGTGAACAGATTGAATGAGTAAAATAAGAAAACCTTTTTGACCCATCGAAGGGCACTGTTGTCGAGACCTTCAGTGTACATCTTCCAGAGAGAAGTGAATCACCAGCAACCCGTCAACTAAAATCAAACTTGTATAATAACCCCAGATCTGAAATTGTATGCACCTTTTACTCTACCCAAAACCACGGAAACAGCAACAGAGAGCAATTTTCCTTTTTCTTTAAACCAGTGCAGGCAATATAGTAGGGAAATTAAAAGCGAAAAAACAGAATGCTTTTGACGGACAGAGAGAAACTGAGTGTTTTCTCGAATCTGATCTAGGAAGAGAAATTACAAAGAGACATCTGATTAAACTGTGGAAGAGTAGATTGTGGGTTCAGAAGGAAGAAGAAGTAGAAACCCAGAAACCCATTTTTCCGCCGCTCTGGTTTCAGAAGAATCGGAACGCTCCGTATTTTCAAATTAAAACCCTTCTTTACAAACTTCCGTTTGACTTTGACCAAAAAAAAACCCTTCTTTCCATAATTTGAAAATTTGAAAGACTGTCCGTTAGTGGATTTTTGGGGATTTTTCCGTTAAAAACTGATGTCAAGAGACTCAAGACTAACGAGGTTGGCGTGGGGTGGTATGTGCGCTAGCAAACGATTCGGAGGCTGGGTTCTTGTGAACTTAACTTTAAACTTAATTTAAGTTATTTTTTTACTAAAAAGTTAGTTATTTTTCAAAATATTTAGAGAATAATTCGAATCCTCTCGTCGAACAAATTAATAACCTATAAAAAATTGGCACAAAATTAACAAATAAAAAAAAAATCAAATAAAGATAAAATTATCAGATTTAAGCTAAGTTCATAAGAATGCAGCCTAAGAATGAGATCTAAACCGTTAGATTGTCGAACGAACGGTCCAGATGAGTACAACACAGTGCAGATCACCCTCGTCACAGCACCTCCCCTGGTTCCCCCACACCACACATCCAGCTCCCATCCAGTTTAATGTTCCTCTAGTCCCATCCAGTTTTGGTCTTTTGTGAGCCTTTTCAGGATCCACAGCAATGATCAGAACTATTTATATTTTTATAAATCACTTTAGAACATTGATCACGTCAAAAATTATATTGATCAGACACTATTTGATATGATTTCAAAATGCATTTAATCTTGTATAAAAAAATATGTGCAACACAGGATTTTAACCCATTCAACACATTTATCTAAAACTTACCCCATTTAAAAATCCGAACAAAGATACTCAACCAACATGAATTTTAACACGGTCAACATTCTCGATGAGAGGCAAAAAGTGAACGATTTTGAACATTCTTGTGGCCGCCGAAAAGGTCCACAAAAGGCATAAATTGGATGGAAGGGGAGGGAGACATTGGACAGGTGCTCAGTCCCACACCCCGTGCTTTTTCTCTCTCCTCTGACGCAAGCAAGTGTGGTCATCTGTCCTTTGAAATTCTGTTTGTGCCTAAAATTAGATTAGTGGAAGTTAGGCCCTGTTCCGAATTACACTTTTAAAAAATAAGGTACATTTATATGTAATTTTTAAATTTTAAAATAATAGATTTATTGAAATCAAAAAATATGCAAATGGATCTAGTTTTATAGATCTTGACGAGATCTATCAAACCCTGCAAAAAATATTGAAAAATTACTTTTGTAAATCCTTATTTTTTAACATGTTCCTAGCTTATCAAAACACTTGATTGGCATTGACAAGTGATTCTAATTACACCATCTGATTCCAGGGGATGGGAATTCCCATCCTTCCATCTCCTGGATTTTCTGCCTCCCAAACATAGGTTGAGCATAATGCAGAAAAGTTACTGTAATATGAGGAAGGCTGCTGATTTGTCACTCCCTTCTTTGTTAACGTTAGTGACAAAGTCATTTCCCTATTCAAAGCACTCTCTTAATTGAAAGAAAAATGGTAGAAGGACAGATATTGTTTCTGGCCAGTTGGTTATTCTTTTTAATTTTTTTAGTAAAATGAAAATGATTAATCAAATCTTCCCAAAGGTTCGATTTCTTATTTTTATCAAACCTAACCATTCTTCCATTTAATAAGACTCTATAAACATACGGTGGTGATACATCATGTGGTATCCAAAATAGGATCGTCAAAATGGTCACAAAAGTATTAGTGTATCACCTACTATCTTTCTATGATAATCGAAATATTTTTAGAATTGGTTATTGTTAAATAACTATAACAAAATCTTATTGGTGCTCATTCAAACATAATAAAAGTACAATGAAAATTGTTTATATAGTAATTATTGACTACCACATTCGAAGACAAGGACATATGATCAAATCAAATTTTATTGAAGGAAATTTAATTAGTTCCATACATACAGCCCTTCATAGTTACTCAATTACATCCCTCTTTTAACATGTAATCTGATATTGGTCCAAATCTAGTTTTTTTTTTTTTTTTGTCAATATTGTATATGGGTTAATAGGAGAAGTTAGTGAGTTTTAGTCCATAGGGGGTTCAAAGACTATCTATAGCCGTGAACCCACAAACCACCTACAACGGGGCTTGAACCCTATTGGGAGACCAGGAGTTACCAATTGGTCTACAAGCCCATTGATCCAAATCTAGTTTCATACCGCACAGTCATGCAATGACTTTCCTTTTTCTTTGAGTTTATAGGACGGGAACGAACTTCGGCATTTATTTTGAATCATATCCATTTTGACTTCTGGAAGTATTTTTGCTTTTTACTTCAGCATCTGTTTAGCCTTTCATAAAAAATAAAAAATAAAAAATTTAGTATAATCATTTGTCTCGATGAAAGGAAAAATAAATAATTAATTAATTAAAATTGACCAAAGTAGAAAAAAGTTTAAGACAACATCCTAGACAATAAAGTTATTTAAGTACTACTCTCTCCATCCCTAAATAAATCTCCGTACCGAAAATCAAGGCCTTTAAAAATATACATTTTTTTTGGTTCAAAAAATTTGAAAAAAATACCTTCGGGGCGAAGGCATTTTTTTTCAAATTTTTTGAATAAAAACAATGCATCTATTTAAAGGCCTTGCAGTCCGAACAATTATTTAGGGATGGATATAATTTTCTTTAGATTCTTCTCGTCGAAACACATCTTTATTCAAAATCAAAAGTATAACAAAAAATTTAAAAACTAAAAAATTATTTAGACCAAAGTGCCTCTAAGGCCCCGTTCAGTTGCCAGGAAAGTATATAAAAGGATGGGAAAATCAACTTTTCCATGATTTTTGTAGTATTCAGTTGGCAGGAAAGTAGTGGGAAACATGTTTTTAAGTTTTCCTGCAGGAATTACTTTCCTGCAAAAGTGATCCTGCAAAAAACACAGGATTTTGCGTCGCGGGAAAAGGAAAATGAGTGAACACTCACAAAATTTTTCCGAAAGTTTCTTTTTCCTGACAAATGAACAACTAAACCTTAATTATTCTTGCAAAATTTTTTTGTCAAATGAACACTCACAGGAAAATAATTTTCTTTTTCTTTTACTTCACCTCACTTAACTTTTTCTAGGAACTAATTTCCCACACAACTTTCTCGACAACTGAATATTCTAAATGCAGAAAACTTCGATTGTTGTATGTACTCTTTCACAAGGAGAAATTATTCAATGCCCCTGGGGCAAGACTGTGCAAGAATTTGAACCAAAAATTGATGTGGGACCTACCCCAAGTGTTTAAACTCCAGTCTAGAGATGACAATTTCTCCCATATCTGATGGATACCCGCCTTGTCCCGCCCCGCCCCGCCCCGCCCATACGGAGGCAGGGTTTATCAAAAATTTACACCAATAGTAACGGGCATGGTACTATGGTCGGATTTAAAGAATACCCGCTTAGCCGAGCAGGTATGATTTTGTGATCTCCAACCCCAAATACTTGCACCTTCCCCATACCCACTCTGAACCGGGTTATACTTATACATTTACGTAAACTATATATTTAAGAATATACGTCTATATGAATCTTGAGTATTACTAGTTACATATGTAAGTAAATACTACTTCTGTCCCAAAATGTTTGTCCGGTCCTCGAAACGATAACTCAAAAATAATGCACTTCTTTTAAGAAAAAATTTAAACTTTTTTCATCAATTAAAAGAACTCATCAATATCTTGCTAGTGAATTGTTGAAAAAAAATTAAAATTTTCTTGCAAAAATTGTACTCTATTATTTTTTTGTCATCGTTTTACGGACCGGACAAACATTATGAGACGGTGGGAGTACCTGTTTAACAAATCTTATCAATTAGATAGATCTATTAGGCCATCCACATTGATATAATCAAAAGCCAATTGTTTTTAAAGTTAACAATGTTGGTAAAAAAAATAGCTCACAATGGTATAATCAAACTTAGCAATATCCTTAGAAATAATCAAATTTTGGGTTTTGGAAAACAAAAACTAGCAACATTTTTCAAAAATCAAAATTTGTGGACTCCATACCACATAAGTTAACTAGTTCCAAAATTTATATATACGCATGTTTCAATTGATATTTTTTCTTCTCTTCTTCGCCTACTCTATATTTTCTTCACTTCACCCATAAACTATTTCTCTTTCTTTTCCCTCAAAAAGTGAAGCTTGTATCTCTCGATCATCTACAATTCAACCCATCATTGCCGGATTAAGGTATTTCACTCTTCTTTCCCTCCTTTTTTTTCCCCAAAAAAATTCATAATAGGAGGGAAAAATGTCACTGATTTTTTCCAAAATTAAGAGAGAGAATCGATATATTTTTGCCAAAAAAAAAACATAAATAAAGGGAAGTAAATGGCAGGAAACAGAGGGGGAGAGAGAGTGAAATTGTAATGGACCCTTATTTTGGTTGTGGACTAAAAGTGACCATTGTGAAACTCAACATTGTTAAGCTTAACAACCTCTTAAGTGAATAATCAAAAACTGATGTGTCAATTTTTAGTTATCATTTTTTGATTACACAGCTGTGGATTGCCTTATAGACTACTTAATAGAGATTCTCTTTCTAAAAAGAAAAGAAATCTCAAAAATCGATGCTGCTGCTATGTTGTTGGCTCCTTCAAATGCTGCTGCTATGTTTTGTTCTTTCATGGTACTCCGTATTATTTTTCGTAATCTGTTGGTTTGTCGCTTTATGAAAATTAAAAATTGATGTTTGCTTAGATTGGCTTTTCACGAGACTACTATTTTTTTTTTCCTACTTTAGTCGTCAAAGAACATAATTTGAAGTTTTTTATTTTTATTTTTTTGTTGGTTTGAATCACTTTAATTTCATTCTTGACTTTCTATATTTTTTTGGCTTGGATATGGTAATATTTGGAGAAACCCAAAACCAATATCCTCACTAGGAGGCAGGTTTGGTTATTCATCTAATATCTCTGGTGGCGATCGGGGCGGGGATTGTGAAAGATCCCCCAAGTGGAGATCGTGGGTGGAATAGGGTCTCTCGATCCATACCCTACCCGTTGCCATCGCTAAATGCCACATTAATTTATGGTCTAGATTTATATTCAATCTTGCCCTAGGGGCATTAAATATCTTCTTCTTTGAGAAGGCGATGTAGATTTTGCACAATAAAGTGAAAAACATGTGCCTTACAATGGCACGCTCATATATTATTGATAGATAGATTAATTAATTCATTGGAAGTAAAATTTATGCCATAGCACTTTTTTTTTTTTTTTTACAATAGCACAAGTTATTGCTATCAATTACCTCAGGCATTTTGACTAAATATATATTTTAAGCAACATTGTGTACGTACATATAAATGTAAATAAAACAACAACAACAACAAAACAAAAAAAAAAAACGAATTGTATCAGCACACAAATAGATACACCCCAACATAAGAAAAGAAAAAGAAAAAAAAAACAAAAATTGGTTTTTTTCGTAATCTTTTCCCTTTGAATACCTTTTAATTTTGAAAATATCATTAATTTATTCATTCGTCCCGACAAAATGAAGCACAAGAGATATATGAATCATAGCAGGAGTAGTTTCTCTTGTTGACCGAGAAGTAATCCTAGAGAGACAGATATATCATATAGCCCGTTCGAAACTCCATCCCAATCATCGTATCAATAATGAGTTAGTTGACTTACCAAAAAAATAGAATTAAGTTACTTGCAAAGCCAGTACACTTTGAATGAACCTAAAATAGGGGATAGAACTGGATTCAGATCCTCTACGAGGATTTGTCTACAAAGATCGCGTGAGATTTTGAACATGGAAGTGCCACCTTTGAATTATGGACCACTGAAACATTGGACGGTTCAGATTACACACTATTGTGCACTCTTGCAATATGTGGTCCCCCGCTCCGGACGTAGAATCCTCGAGAAAGCAACTCATGGTCAACGTGTGTAAACACAAAAGTAAATGAGTTTGTGCGGTTTAACTGTGTGCAGTGATTTAGGGTCTGGCTCCTTTCCAGTGGATGAGATAGTCCAGATCCAGACCGTCCATTGGTAGAATTTAATGGTTCGGATTTTCTCATACACTTTCTTACTGGTATAAGTGAAAAAATACATCTAAACCGTTGATTGCAGCAAATGAACGGTCCCGATCAGAACTCTCTTATTCTCTTCTCCAGTCCAAAATATAGATCAGAGAGGATCCATTTCCGATGATTTAGTATGGACAGGTTTGAAAGGATTTTTAGTGGGCAGCTATAAGCGAATAGATAGGTTTAGGTCCAGAAGGGCAACTTTAATGGAGAAAGTAAATTTCTTTATAAATTGGAAGATCCATATGAGCGAAATGCACTCCAAGAAAAGAAGCGCGCAAAAGCTTATGCTACTCATTTCGCCATCAAAAAAGAGTTTTTACCATTTTGGAGTAGGCTTCTCTTTCTCTCCCAGTCTGAAAAGAGAGGAATGGCTCTTCAACTTTAAGGCAAAATATACTACTAAATTCAACAGATAAAAGAAACAAGTTGAATATTTTTATAGGATGGACTTGTTCCAATAGCCCTTCAAGTTGTAACATAGACAAACAAACTCTACATATTTAGTATAAATTTTGCTTTCTCTGATGCTAAGCATAATAGTACAAGATAATCCTTGACTTATAAGAAAGGGTTAGTTGCTTCTGAAATCTCCTCATTCCTCAAAGGCTAACTAGAATCACCGGTAAGACTGAAAAGGTTTTCTCTGCTGCTTAAACATAAGGTAAGTCTTAATGAAAACCTTTCTCACACTCCATTCTGTGTTTAAAATTCTCTTACTCACAACTGTTCCGAAGCCTCAAGACTGACAAGGGATTGAACTATATCTCACCAATATTGCTTTCTCCCATATTTGGATTCGGTTCTGGTAATCTTTAGACCAATTGCAACTTTCTGTATTTTTTGAATCTGTGTATAACATATGCTGTCTGCACTTTACAGTGAACTGTAAAGTTTTCATCAATAGGACAGACTATTGGGAGTATCAGAAAGTTTGGAAACACTAAGGGCCAATTTGTATGGCGGGATTAATGGTGAAGGGATATATAATCTCATAAGATATGTAGTCCCACAGGACCGACAGTTTTGTTGATTCAACTTATACTTACAAATTATGTACTTTACTAGAGAGTTCAGACCCATTGGTTAAGTTTCTGCAGTAATTTCGAAGTTTTTGGCAGCTGCAAAACACTAGACTACTGTATCTTTCATTTATTTGATCAATAACATGAAGAAAAGACTTAAGTTACATGACCAAACACCTGGACAATCCCATCTGAAATGATTGAAGTTTACGAATTCCACAAGGTTCTTGACTTTTCCAGAAAACCGAGATCCTGAATTATTCTATTGATTTTATAATTATCTTGACAATTTTAGGGATCATATCGCTTGCTGATTCTGTATGCAAAAGTTTCAATAGTCTAGTTAAATTTTTTTGTTCCCTTTTGCCTCTTACTTGCCCCGAAGTTTTCAGTCTCTCTATGTAACATGGACTCGAGTGCAAGATGTGTCTAAATATCGGACTCAAAAAATAACCACAATAAGGACATGCTTGTATATTTCTTCTCTTTTCTGAGGTAAATAGATATACAAGTTGCTACAGACAAATTTTTGCATAATCTGAGAGTTTTGCATAGTTCTCCAGCACAGTTCAGTACTAAATCTGTATTTTAGGTGAGTGTCTCGCAATAATGCCGGACACATTCCATTCTCTAACCCAAGTGTCTAGTATCTGATACTGGTGCTTTATTCATTTTGAAGAGTCTTTGCAACATAGGAGTCTCTGCCATACGTCATTTCAAACTCTTTATCCATTTCATGCAACAGGACACATTAGCAACTCTAGAGTACTCTAGTTTGGGATGGAAGAAAGTGATCATAACGAGCGAGTTTCGGTTGAAATCCACGAGTCAAACAAACTTTTGGCTTGTGCCCTACGAGATAAACTACGTGATGAATCTCCCTCCTTGTCTGAAAATTGCATCTTCAAGGTCCCTTGGACACTCAGACGACACAATGAGGCAAGTTATGAACCTAAGATAGTCTCTATCGGCCCTTTTCACCGTGGGAAGAATAATAGACTTGAACCGATGGAGGAAATAAAAAGGTGGTATATGCATTGCCTACTGACCAGCTTACCTATTCCTCCGGAAGAAAGTTTGCAACTTTTTGTTCAGAGCATTAGAGAGCTTTCAAAACGCACAAGCAATTGCTATGGAGAGAAGATTGATTTAAGCGAGAACGAGCTTGTGGAAGTTATGATTGTTGATGGTTGCTTCTTAATTGAGCTTTTCAGAAAAGACACATGGTTAGTGCCTAGACACAAGGATGACCCCATATACAACACAGCCTGGATGCTTGAAAATTTCTACCATGATCTGATTTTGCTTGAAAACCAGATCCCTTGGTTTGTTCTAGAGTGCCTTTTTAACCTAACGGTGTCCGTTCACGAACAAGAAGACGATTTCCTAATCAAACTTGTCCTTAGATTCTTCGAAACCATGATGCTAATGACCGTACCAGGTGAATACAAACCAAGAGGTCGTGAAATCAAGCATATTCTGGACTTATTACGCAGCAGTTTACTGTCCTCATCTGAAGACATTGAACATACAAACACAAACTGGGAATTGTTTCCCTCTGTAACAGATCTTTTGACGGCAGGAGTTAGTTTCAAAAAGGGAACTCCTGATGACATCCTAAATATCGAGTTTTCGAAGGGAGTGTTTCAGATCCCTCCCATAAGGATCCGGGGGAATTCAGAGTCGTTGTTTCGGAATCTCATTGCGTATGAACAATGCGATCGCCACTGCACCGATAAGTTCACTTCCTATGCAGTGTTCTTGGATTGCCTCATCAACACAAGCAAGGATGCTGATTTGCTGGTTGACGAGAGAATAATAGCACCTGGGTTGAGTACTGAAGACGTATCCATTCTCTTCAACGGGCTTTACAACGACACTCTTGTTTATAATTTTTACTATGGTGGCCTATCGCGAAAGGTAAACGAGTACCATAGGTCTCAATGGCCTACGTGGAGAGCGACTCTGAGGCGAGATTATTTCAACAATCCATGGTCTATCTCTTCCTTTATAGCTGCTATTCTTATACTTGTTTTTACCTTCTTACAAACCTTGTTTGCCATCCTTTCATACAAAAATACCCTTCCAATCTAAATTCTGTGTTACAATATATGATTGTGGCAATGCCAGTTTTTTTTTTTTGTTCCTCTTCTCATTGTCATATGCTTGTATGAAATTTGGGTTTTATCTTGTTATGAAAATCTCTAAAACCAAGAATACGGATACTGAATATAGAGCAATTTGGAATCCAGCCGCATTGTCATGAACTTGGACATATGATACTGAACATGAACTTGAATATCTTGGCAATGTTTGGATCATGGATTTGCGAAGAAGGGTAAGGAAAATAGAAGGGAAAACAAAGAAATACGCATCTGTTTGTATTTTCCTTTTACATTTGCCTTTCCCGTCTTAAAATCCAAGATCTGAATACCATCCAAAGTATAAGCACCTGGGAATTGAAGGCCAAAGCATCAATGTGACATCTTGGATGAAATAGTTTTGAGATTCTGAATTCATTTACTAAAGAGGTTTGAACATCTAGCATGAAGTTGCCGTTCAAAAAAAATCTAGCGCGAAGTTTGTCAATGATCCAGAATTGATGAATCAACATTAATGTCAAAAGAGATAAATATCAAAACAGAGAGAACAAAAAAGTTGCTAGCAAAGCCGGACATGATGCGAAGGTGAAGATGGAAAATTAGGATATAATTCAATGACTTCAATTTTATCGATAAATAAATAGTAGAATAGTATATCCGTGCTCCTGTCATGCCCGTTCAGTGCTAGGGTCAGTGCCAATGTCGTGATTGGGTCTTCCCCATACATTATCGTGGCTGTGTTGCATGCCGCAAAATGAAACAACACCCCCCATCTTTAGTGTCCTTGTCGTGTCATGCCAACCATACCGTGTCGTGTCGTCCAAATCATATCATGCAATGCCATGTTGTGTCCATGCCACAGCTTGTCCCGGCTCACCCCAATTTACACCTCTAGAAACGGGTAGGTAGGATGACTAGAGCATGTGATCACCAAACTTGCCATTGAAGTTTCTTTCAAGGAATATGAAGTTGTAATGTCACTGTCTTGCGTGATTGTCAACATACATTTAGTCCAAGGCGTGGCGTATTCAATGTCCTTTCCTCACATTAACTACATACAGATAGCCCTTGAAATATTCTCATGAAAAATCAGTTTTGAATATAAAAATTAAGGGACAGGAAATATAGAGGAAATTAAATGAGACTAAAGAGGGGGAAGAAATTAAATATCTTTATAATGCTTGTTAAGTTGATTAATTATAACGTGCAAGAAAGAATACATACAAACCCATAAGTATATATCAACTGATCTTTTGAAAGCTCCTATGTAATACAAGCAGTAATGAAAACAAGAAGAAGCCTGGGGACTGCGATTTCAAAGTTCAAAATTAAAAAATGAACCATGTATAAGTTTTTTTTTTTTTTTTTGGGGTAATTTTAAACCATGCATATTTTCGAAAGCTAGACCGTACCCCATTGATACTTTTTGAAATTTAGACCATTAAAAAAAAACACTTTTGAACAATTCGGATTGTGCATTACACCGCTGTAGTACACCCCTCTGCACCACAGAGTCCCTGATTCCTGAAATTATAGCATCACCTTTTTCACTTGTTCAATACTACGTATTTCAGTAACATACAATGTATTACAGCTCACCCTTTTTCACTTGTTCAGTTTTTCGTACATGAAACAGACAGGTCAGTGTAAAAGATATTTTCCAAAACTAAAAGGATTCGTACCCCTATTTTGATAAGAAAAGTGAAAGGGATTGCTCCTGAAACCTCTACCACTAATCAATGTAATGTATACATGCTGATAGAAATAGGGGTCATCCTCATTCCTCTTCAAGGGTTTTCTCTGCTGCTTAAACATAAGGTAATTAATAGTCTCAACATCTCACACTCCAATTTGTGGTCAAATTCTGTTACTCATCTCTATTACTTAGATCTTGACTGATTGTATGAAAACGGTAGTAGTGATTTTCATTTTTCACACTCCCGTTATTGATATATAACCGCATTCTTTTCCTTTCTTCATGTGGAATTATAGCATCACCTTTTTCACTGGTTCAATATTTCTTACATGAAATAGACTATGTATAGCCAGATTTGAGGGAAGGAAAAAAAGGTTCTCCACAAATTTTGTGATTATCTCGTTTGTCATAGGAAAACTTAATGAACTACTCTGTAAAGAACATTTTCAAAATTTTTTTTTTTTTTGTTCCTATTGCTTGATTTTTATTTCCAATACAACCTATATGCTAAAACCAGAATAGGTATGATTTACCGTATATAGTCATTTGTGCTTCATAGTTAATAGAAAGATTTCTTCTTGATTTAGTTTATTGTTATGAATTGGGGGTTCACAATAGAGTTCGGACTCATTGGTTACGTTTCTGCCGTAATCTTGAAGTTTATTGTTACAAATACTTGTTACAGTACAATTTTTGTAAACTCCAGTCTCCTCCTATGCACTTTTCACGCTCTTTCTTCCTATCATAGAACAGGGAAACATTGGCAACCCTAGAACTGCTTTGGGATGGAAGAAAGTGATTGTAGCGAGCATGTTTCGGTTGATATCAATGGGTTAAACAAAGTTTTGGCTTGTTCCCTCCGAGATAAACTAAGTGATGATCCTCCCTCCTTGTCTGAAAATTGCATCTTCAAAGTCCCTGGGACACTCAGGCGACGCAATGAGACCAGTTACGAACCTAAAATAGTCTCTATAGGACCTTTTCACAGCGAAAAGGAGAGACTTCAACCAATGAAGAAAATAAAAATGTGGTACTTGCATTGCCTACTGGACCGTTTTCCAATTCCTCCGGAAGAATGTTTGCAACATTTCGTTGGGAAAATTAGGGAACTTGCAAAGCGCACTATCAATTGCTATGCTGAGAAGATCGATCTAAGTGAGAACGAGCTTGTGGAAATGATGATAGTTGATGGTTGCTTCTTACTTGAGCTTTTCAGAAGAGATGCATTTTTAGTGCCTAGACACCAGGATGACCCCATATACAACACATCCTGGATACTTGAAAATCTCTACCATGATCTGATTTTGCTTGAAAACCAGATCCCTTGGTATGTTCTAGAGTGTCTTTTTAACCTAACGGTGTCTGTTCAAGAACAAGAAGACGATTTCCTAACCAAACTTGTCCTTAGATTCTTCGAAACCATGATGCTAATGACGGTACCGGCTGAATACCAACCAAGAGGTTGTGAAATCAAGCATATTTTGGACTTACTACGTAGTAGTTTACTATCTTCATCCCTAAACATCGAACCAACAAATACAAACTGGGAATTATTTCCCCCTGTAACTGATCTTTTAAGGGCGGGAGTCAAATTCGAGAAGGGAACTCCTGATGACATCCTGAACATAAAGTTTTCAGATGGGTTGTTTAAAATCCCTCCCATAAAAATCCGGGGGAATTCTGAGTCTTTGTTTCGGAATCTCATTGCATATGAGCAATGTGATCGCCATTGCACCGATAAGTTTACTTCTTATGCAGTGTTCTTGGATTGCCTAATCAATACAAGCAAGGATGCGGATTTGCTCTGTGATGAGAAAATCATAGCACATGCATTGAGCACTGAAGACTTAGCCATTCTCTTCAACGGGCTTTACAACGACACACTTGTCTCTCAATATTACTATGGAGAGGTATCGAAAAAGATAAATGAATATCATCGGTCTCGATGGCCTAAGTGGAGAGCGACTCTGAAGCGTGATTACTTTAACAATCCATGGTCTATCTCTTCCTTTATAGCTGCTATTCTTATACTTGTTTTTACCTTCTTACAAACCTTGTTCACCATCCGTTCTTACTAAGAAACCCTTATATAGTGGCAAAGCTAGTTACTGTGTTTTGTTCCTCTTGTCCTTGTCATTGTCATATGCGTGTATGTCGTTTTGAAAATTCACAAAATCTTGAAAACAGAATTTAGAGCAATTCACATTCTAAAATACAAGGATATGCGTAGTTTGGCATTGAAGCAGATGTCGACAGGTGAAGATTGGCAGAGGAAATGTAATGAAAAGATGAGAAACAACGAGCCGGAATATCCATTAACTCTCGTTCGATAAGAAGCTTATGACTCCCAAGTAGACCTTTTACGCATGAAAACCGAAATACTCATCTGTTTGTGTTTTCCTTTTACATTTGCCTTCCCGTCTTAAAATCCATGATCCGAATACCATCGAAAGTATAAACACCTGGGATGAAATAGTTTTGAGATTCTGAATACCATCGAAAGTATAAACACCTGGGATGAAATAGTTTTGAGATTCTGAATTCATTTACTAAACAGGTTTGAACATCTAGCATGAAGTTTATCAAGTTTGTCAATTATCCATAATTGATGAATCAACAAGGATAAATGACGAGGGAAAAATGTAACAACAGAGACGACAAAAAGGTCACAAGCAAAGCCGGATACTATTCGGAAGGTGAAGATGGAAAATCGGGATATAATTCAACGAGTTCAATTTTATCGATAAATAAATAGGATTGTATGTCCGTGCTCCTGTCATGTCCGTTCAGTGGCAGCGCCAAAGCCGTGATCAGGTCTTGTCCGTACATTATCGTGGCCGTGCTATGTGCCCCAAAATGACAGCCTCCCCATCCCATCTATAGTGTCCTTGTCGTGCCATTCCAGCCATACCGTGTCGTCCAAATCATATCATGCTGCCATGTTGTGTCCATGCCGTGGCTTGTCAGCAAATTGCTATTGAAGTTTCTTTCATGGAATATGAAGTTGTAATGCGTGTCACTGTCTTGTGTGATTATCAGCATACATATAGTCCAAGGCGTGGCGCATTCAATTTGATTTCCATACATTCACTACATACAGATGAACCTCCTCCGATTGAACGTCCCTGAAAAATATATTTCAAATAAGCGAAATTAAGGGGAAGGGAATATTGAGTAAATTAAAAACAGGGAAGAAAAAATGAGGCTAAAGAGAGGGAAGAAACTATATCTTCATGCATGTTAATCGATTTGTTTATAACGTGCAAGAAATAATATATACAAACGTCTACGCATATTTATCAAGATTTTGACCAAGTGTAATGAAACAAGAGGAAGCCTGGGGTCATCCTGATCATTCCTTTGAGGTTAACTTATTATCACAAATAAAACTGATAAAAAAAGGTTTTCTCTGCTGCTTAAACAGAAGGTAATTAAGTCTCAACATCTCACTCTCTGATTTGTGTTTAAATTCGGTTACTCATCTCAATTACTTAAATCTTGACTGATTATGCAGAAACGGTAGTGATTTTCACATTCCCTTTATTGATATCTGCACATTTTCTTTATTCATGTAGAATTATAGCATCACCTTTTCACGTGTTCAATATTTCATACATAAAATAGACAATGTATAGCCAGAGTTGAGGGAAGGATTAAAAAAAGGTTCTTCCCAAATTTGTTGATTATCTCGTTTGTCATAGGAACACTTAATGAACTACTCTAGTTAGCTTTCTTTGTGCCCTCGTCTGTTGTGTTTGTGCCCCAAAGTTTTGTGTATTTCTTTGAGTCAAAATGCAATGAGACAGCTTAACTAGACGTACTGCCGGTGACCTCTGTCGTCGGGTCCGACCAACAGTCGGGACATCGATTAGCTGATAGAATAGACATAGAAATGCTTACAAAATTTCATTTGAAGCGTGGCCTTGGCATGAGGTTTCCGACTTGATGTTTATTTATGACCTTTCGTTGAATTGAATGTTGGCCAACTTTCGTACTTGACTGAAAGAAAAGGGTCGCCCTAAGTTAGATGAGTGTCAATCAAAAACTTCCGGACCCATTCAATACTCTTAGTAAAGTGTCTTTTGAAGAGTTTACGGGTACTTCGCACATTTTGAAGAGTTTTAATTTGTAACATAGGAGTGAGTCTCTCCGGTCTCCTATACACCTTTCACACTCTTTCTTCCTTTCATGGAACAGGGAAACATTGGCAACTCTAGAGACTAGTTTGGGATGGAGGAAAGCATTTGTAGTGAGCAAGTATCAGTTGATATCGATAAGTTAAACGAACTTTTGGCTTGTGCCCTAAGAGATAAACTACGCAAGGAATCTCCCTCCTTGTCCGAAAATTGCATCTTCAAAATCCCTGGGACACTCAAACTAAATAAGGAGTCTTCGGGTGCTCGTTGAAAGGCCTTAGAGCAAAAAATTCATTACGACCATCTAGGATAAAATGATCAAAAAAAATGAGATCTTCACACCGGTTCAACCTGATTGAAAATTGGAGTACTTAATTTTTTAATCATATTTTTTCCGTTAGTTTCATTAACGGTGTTAACGATTATATCAATTTAGAACGTAATACAAACTATAGGGACGAAATTGAGACAATTAAAACTAAAAGGATGAAATTGAGACAACCGTAAAACGATAGGGACAACTACAAAAATTTGCCCATTCTTATACTCCCTCCGTCCCACTTTGTTCCGCCTGTTTCTTTTTTGGAACATCTCAAAAAATTGTCTATATCTTACAATCTATAATATTTTTTATGATTTCGAAAACTTTGTTTAGTAAAATAAATTGAGATCTATCAAACAAGATCCATATTGAATATATAAAATATTATAGATTGTGAGATATAAATAATTTTTTGGGACGTCCAAAAAAGGAAACAGACAGAACAAAGTGGGACGGAGGGAGTACTTGCTTTTACTTTCTTACAAACCTTGTTCACCATAAACCCTTCCCATCTTAGCATATTTGGGCTTGGTTCTTATTTGTAAGATTTAGGAATGGGTGCCAACATGTTGTGATGTGTTCGTTTTTCTTCTTGGCCTCGCCTTAGAGTTCTTTTCAAATATTTTTCTGATTTTTGGTTGAAAGTTCTTGTGTAATCATTTCTATAATCAATAAAACAAATCTTCGCTGATCACAAAAAAGAATCCCTTCCCATCTGTATTTTGTGTCATAATATAAGATGGTGGCAATGCTAGTTATTGTTTTTATTCCGCTTATTATTGTCATATGCTTGTACGAAGTTGATTTTATTTCATTATGTAAATTCACAAAATCTTGAAAACAGAATTTAGAGCAATCACATACTAAAATACAAGGATATGCATAGTATGGCATTGAAGCAGATGTCGACAGGTGAAGATGGATAGAGGAAATGTAATGAAAAGATGAGAAACAATGAGCCAGAATATCCATTAACTCTCTTAACTTAAGGCTCCCAATTAAGGAGCCCTTTTACTCATGAAACCCCTAGGCTCCGTTCAGTTGACGAGAAAGTTGTGTGGGAAATTGGTTCCCAGAAAAAGTGAAGTGAGATGAAGTAAAAGAAAAAGAAAATTATTTTCCTATGAGTGTTCATTTGACAAAAGAATTTTGCAAGAATAATTAAGGTTTAGTTGTTCATTTGTCAGGAAAAAGAAACTTTCGGGAAAATTTTGTGAGTGTTCACTCATTTTCCTTTTCCCGCGATGCAAAATCCTGTGTTTTTTGCAGGATCACTTTTGCAGGAAAGTAATTCCTGCAGGAAAACTTAAAAACATGTTTCCCACTACTTTCCTGCCAACTGAACACTACAAAAATCATGGGAAAGTTGATTTTCCATCCTTTCCTGTACTTTCCTGGCAACTGAACGGAGCCTAGATTACGAAGCAGGTCGCAAAATACCCAAAACTACTAAACACGTCATATCCAGCCCCCTATTTATGGATTAATCGGGTCAACCAACTTGTGTACGGGTTATGAGCATCAAACAGCTTGAATTCGAGACACCACTCACTAAATATGTTATAGTGAACCGTTGAAACCTGAATTGGAGCATCAGACAGTTGAATAATTAGATGAGTCTGAAAACAAAAAAAGAAAGATCTTTTAGAACAATAGGCTGACCTTAACCTATAGGACAACTGCATAATAGCTTAAAATAAACAGAAATCAAAGTAGAAGAACCAGGGATCACATTTTAGAACAAGTGCAAAGAACCGTACTCATAAAACATAACTGATGTTAAATAAATCTGTTTGTAGCATGACTAACTCCAATTAGGAACCATGCTACAGAGTACAATTTACCAGAAGAACGATCATAGTTCCCGACACGTGTCAATCTACGACGACGAGCTTGTTGTACTCCTCACCAGCTGTAGCCCTTTCCATGACAATTTCAGGGTTCAAATCCCCACCTTCATCCAAAAATATTTTCAGCAAATTCTTCGAAAATCCACTCACAAGCGCCACGCCTTTCTGATGACTTGGCACCGGGGTAGCATCAGAGTCTCTAAGGTTCCAAAACACTATTTCCGGTACTGTTTTATACCCACTCTCGTCGAATTTTCTGCATATTGCTTCATAATCGGTCTCCCAAGGATTCTGTGACGCTTCATCAAACTCCATATCACTAAACACAAACAGCCTTTTTATCATCATCTCTTCACTAAGGTTCCCCTTCTTAGCAACTTCTAAGATTTTATCAAACACCTTCTGAAAATTTGTGTTCATTTGCCAGTTCATCCGTTCCACGGAGTAAACCTTTGACCGAAGACTATCTCCCTCTATTATCTGGAGCTGAGGATTGCTGCTGAAAGTGATGAGCTTGTTTTTCCATGGTTCTTCGCTTAGTTCTGAGACTAGTAGCCCTAGCGCAACAGATACTTCAAGAGGAGTCCCATACATGCTTCCTGAGACATCACATATGGCAAGACAGTTCTTGAGTTCACCGATTTCCTTTAGGTCATCCACTATTCTTTTCCATTGCAATTCTGCTACTTCTCCACCATCCCCTTCCTTTATTGAGGCTATGATCTCATGGGGAAGTAAAGCACCAGCAGCAATTTTTGCCTTCCCTCGCTTCACATTGCCAAGGTACTCTAAAAACCGTCTCTCATCGTGCTTTAAAAACAACTCCTTGTAATTTTTCATGGCAATTGAGGTGACTCGGCTATAAGGGAGCTCACTCCATTCATTGGCACTCATGTAAACCTCGGGTATCTTTAGCACTTTTCGCAGTGGCGCAAGTACTTCCTTTCGTAGGCGGTCTCTAACTCTGTACGCGTAATGAGAATCTTCAATTCCATCGTACTCCGGATGTGCTTCTCGCGGAAATAGCTTCCTTGCTATGCTTTCACATATGAGCGTTGATCGATCATAGAACGAATAGAGAGAGGGACACCACTTAGCAGCAAAACTGATTTTGTACAGATTACCAGCATTCATATTGTCTAAATCTATTTTAAGAGCATCAGCAAAGACCTGTGACACCTTGTTATGCAAGAACCGGTAAACTGGATCACAGTAGTACCTCTCGATGCTCTTTTTTCCTGAATAAATCCGGTTCTCCTCAGTCACTCGTTTTAGTCTCCCTAAATACCACTCACTTCCATGCGTCATCTTCCTTTGTTCTACCTCCCTCTTCTCATGTTTCCTCACATCAGGGCCTTCAAGCAGCCGATAAAGTATTTCCAACAGGTCCTTGAAATATCCAAATTCTGCAACTGATGTAGCATTAGATGCCAATGTTTTCGGGTGTTTTTCACAAAGCCATAACGCTGCTGCATAAAACCCCTCTTTATCGCCTTTTCCGGTCCCCCTAATACCTCTCAAGTGACAAACAAGTTTGAGAGCAGTCAAAGGATTTTCATCCCAAGCCAATTGTAGCCGTTTTGTGACCTGGTCTGGTGGTGTATCAGGAACCACATGGAAGAAAAAATCCAAACATGGGTTTCCACTGGAAACGAAAGTAGGCGAGTGATTTTCAGTGAAACCCATGTACGGTTTTGGTGCATCAGAGTAACGGACAGAGTTATTGTAGTTAGACACCATCAAATCCATGAAAGGGTCACTAATACTTTCTGTTCTTTGATCCGAACAAGTGGACTCTGAATCACCATGCGAGTTTCCTTTCCCTTTCAGCTGGTTGAATAAGCTGATTTTCAAAGAGGGTGAGGAGAGATAGATTTCTGGAGGGCCGAGAAGGGGAAATGGAGGATCATGTTCTGAACTTTCCACACTAACATGAGACATGCAGCGATTCGTAAGTGGTTGGCAAATTTTTGAGATGTGAAATTCCCTTAAACTATTTGTCCACCTAAGAGTTAAGGGACTCATTTTTTTGGGTATCCTTGAGAGTGAAAATCTGCAAGAGAAACGGTTCATATTAGCGCGAACAATTCATATTCCTGTCGGTTGCCTGAACTCAAACAAAACAAAACAAAAGTGGAGTAAAGTCTGAAACACTGCCATTCACGTCCATGAGAAAAGTCACACTCGTTTCAAATGCAGCAGAATATATGCAAAATGGAGAAGGAAAAGTTCACCCAATTATAAGAGAATAACAGTTGTTAACTTCATGAAATGGATGAAGTGTTACGTCTTCCCGCACGTGACAACGCACAGAGCTAGCCGGCTCGTCCATTAGGCCACTAACTGTAGTATTAGAAAGACTACAGTTAATTAATAAAGTAGGGCCCAAATATGAAGCCCAAATTGATAGAGAAAAGGGCATGGTATATCTTCTCAAACGGTTATCCTAATTTGGTGCCTTGAAAAATGAAATCAAATATTATTCCCTCTCTCTCTCTCTCTCTCTTGTAAAAAGTGAACGTGTTTCGGTAGCAAAAGTTGAATACAAAGATCCAATTATTTACTAATTTGCATCTAAAAATGCTAGAAAAATATACTTTAAATGAATGACTAAAGATAAATATTAACTTATGCAAAGAGGCCTATTTTAGATTGCCGCTTTAGGTCTCCGGCCAATTGTCTTGAGCCCTGACTACACATACAGTCCCTCGACAATCAAATCAAGATTATAAAAGAACAGTTGGAACAAAAAAAAAAAACCTAAAGGCAGATTGACTGAATCGATCCAACATGATTGAAACCCAAATGAGCAAATAAGTGCCTTTTTTGTTAGTTTATTTACCAACCCAATTTTCCTTTTCTTTTGGGTAGGGACTCGGGGGTGTATCCAAATTGCCTTAAACTCGAAATATGCAAATTATCTCCAATGAAACAAAATAAATCAGGACCAATAAAGTTCTGAGTCTTCTGACCAAATTAAAAAGTTGCATTTAATTATACTACAAGAGTTTTGCATTACAAAAACTTTTTACACGATTTTGTCACGGCTCAATAAAATACAATAAACCAAAGAAATACATATCTGTTTTCAATTTCCATTTACATTTGCCTTTCAACGTCATAATTAAGCATGATCCAAACAGCATAGAGAAAATCAACACATCGGAATTGCATCAATGACGAAGTAACAAATAACAATAGAGAAACTACAAACCATAATAAGTAAAAAATAAAATTTGCAGAATTAAAGCAGGACAGATTACGGTAGATGAAGCTGCAGGTAAATCACAGACTTTAATAAGTGTACACAGATCGATACAACTGACCTCAAAAGAAATTCTGCTATATGAATGTCGTGTTAAGAAAACTGGTGATGATTTAAGCTTTCCAATTCCAATATTGGTAATGGCCGTTTAATAGGAGTCCAGATGTGTTTTGTGTGTGCTTGGAGTGTCGAAGTTTGGAGAGAGAGACAGAGAGAGAATATTTAGATTGATGAAATTTTTTTTTTGCCTTACAAGAGAGAGAGAGAGAGAGAGAGAGAGAGAGTTTAGGAAGGATATCTTGAGAGGTTTAAGAAGGGTTTAACAGATTTAATTGAAAGAACAAACTCACATAGAAAGGAATTTCAAAGGGTTGAGAAGACTCCCTTGCATGCTCGCCAAGTAAACTTTCTAGGGAAAATGACGGTCCAGTATGTGTTTTGATGGATCCGGGGCTCTGCTGTGCCATGAGGCACAGTAGTGCCTACCCACACCCAAAACTGCGCCATTTTGAATAAAAAAAATTTTAAGTTATCTATTTGCAGTCTTATGAAACAGAAACGTAATTATAAGAGCTTTAGAGATAAAATTTAATTATGTCTCTTTAGAATAATATGATCAGAATAAAACATCTTTACACTGGTTCAACCTGATTAAAAATTGGATCAGTTAATTTTTTAACCATATTTTTTAATATATAAACGTTCTAAAAAAATTAAGTGCTCAAATTTTTAATCCGTTTGAACAAGTACGAAAATCTTATTATTTTGAACATATTATTCTAAAAAGGCATAATTAACTTTTGTCTTTAAGGTTTTAATAATCGTGTTTCTGTTTTACAAGATCCTAAATAAAGAGCATATATTTAATTATGAGAGTTATAGAGATAAAAGTTAATTATGATCCTTTAAAATAATACGTTCAGAATAATAAGATCTTCGTACTTGTTCAAACGGATTAAAAATTTAAGCACTTTTAATTTTTTTAGAACGTTTATATATTAAAAAATATGGTTAAAAATTTAACTGATCCAATTTTCAATCAGGTTGAACCAGTGTAAAGATGTTGTTATTCTGATCATATTATTCTAAAGCGACATAATTAAATTTTATTTCTAAAACTCTCATAATCACGTTTCTGCTCCATAGGATTGCAAATAGATAACTTTAAACTTTTTTTATATTCAAAACGGCACAGTTTTGGGTGTGGGTAGGCGCTACTGTGCCTCATGGCACAGCAGAGCCTCCGGATCCGTGTTTTGATAATTAATATCCGTTAATAATAAGTTAAGAATATTTGTTAATACTGAAAATGTCTTTGACAGAAATTAATTATCAAAACACGTCTTTGGCCGTCGTTTTCCCTGCTTTCTATTCTCCTAACCCTTTTGGGCCTATAATGGGCTCTTGGGCCCACTATTTAAGTGAATTCCAGATCGTCCAATTTTTAAAACTTGTCGAGGCCATTATTCATGTCAAAATTTATGTTCATCGGTTATCAATGTATATAATTCCGGAACACTGTTAAATTAACAATTATTGATCTACTAAATTTAATCTATTGTATTTTGACATAATTGCTTTATTTTCAATTGATATCCAATTAATATGTTTTTTTCATGATCAGTGTTCTTAACGAGCTTTAGAATAAATGATGACCGTCAATTAAATGGGCCCTGAAAAGAGCCACGGTGGGCCAAACGAGACCGTCGGCGTGGGGAGAGAATCATGTTCCTCTATCTTTAGGGCCGTTTATGTTATCAAGATGCCCGGTAATTACTCACATTATTTTAGTTGAAAATTTTTGTTTGCTTATTGATATCCTCTTTTCATGAACGTACAAGACATTTGGGGTATGTTTTGTTATGAGGGTTTAAAATAAATGTGTAAAATAATTGAGGAAACCGTGAAATTTTTGAAATGGAAACTTGAGATTTTATTGTAGAAGTTTCTCTTGAAAAATGTCTTGGTATAAAATACGATAGCAAACTCTACAACTACTAGATCACTTTCTGTTAAATTTGTAGCTATCGTCGAATCATTTCTTTCTTAAAAGATATAGAAAATAATCTCCTAATAAATCTATCCCCCTCTATCCTCATTTTTTAGGCAATATATATCCTGTTAAATTTGTAGCTATCAGATCATTTCTTTTTTAAAAGATATAGAGAATATCTTCTAATAAATCTATTCTCCTCTATTCTCATTTAGGCAATGTATCTTTATGTAATCAAATACTCCAGAAAAATATCTCAAAATGATAACCAAAGCTTTGTCGAGATTATAACTATTGTGTACTTAGAGCAGTCGGATAGAACATCCAATTTACTATTAATCAATAAATTGGATATATGTGGTCGTGATACTACAGAGATTTTCCTCATATGTCCGATTTTTTGCCTAACCTATTTTGAACATAATAAATTTGTAATAATTTTTTTTTCATATGTAGTTCTTTCATGACAAATTTACGATAATTACTTTCTTTCATAATAGATTTGTCATAATTACTTTCACGATAAATATTTGGGAAAAAAGCCAAAATGGTCCTTGTAGTTTAGTGTTTATGTCAACTTGGCCCCTGTAGTTTGAATTGGCTCGATTTACACTTTGTAATTTTCATTTTGTTGCAACTTAGTCCAATTACTAACTGTCGTTAGACTCCGTTAACCCCATACACGAATGGGCCACTTTTCTAGGGTTAAAACTATAATCTGTCATTCTACTCTTGCCCTAATATACCTCTGAACCAAAACACAGAGCCCCATGTTCCATTTTCCATTTTTTTTTTCACAGCTTCCATTCTCCATTTGTCGCGCCCGGGATTTTACCTTTGACCGAAACGTGTCTCGTTCTCCTTCGGGGGGAAGGAGCGAGAGGGATTAGGGCTTGGATAAGTGATCGGGTTCCTATGGATTGCAATGTGGTTCTTGAAAAGAAAGGAAAAATGAGGAGTTTTGTGTTCTATAAAAGGGGTTTGGATATTTTTGAAAAATGTTTGAATTTTAGAAATTGAAGTGGGTTTTATTTTAAAAGGGACTGAGCTTTCATCAAGCTGCCTACATATCTCTGGGTAAAGGAGAATCAGGTCCTGCTGTAGTTTGGGCCACAAAAGGGGTTTAGAAAATAACTGAGAGTTTCCACCGGGCATAAAGTTTAGGTGTGTCTGGTCACCTCTTGAATATCGGAAGAATAGTTCAAGTATTTTAGAAAAAAAAACACAGGTCAGAGAATCCGGTTTTTAGAAAAGAGTGACTTCGTTTTGCTTTTTAGGAAAAGGCTTTAGGTCTACAAGGTTAGAGAAGAAAAGGTTCGGTAATTCACCAGAAAAGAGACCCATTTGTGTCTAGGGTTAACGGAGGCTAACACGAGTTAGTAATTGGACCAAGTTGGAACAAAATAGAAACTATAGAGTGTCAATCGAGCCAATTCAAACTACAGAGACCAAGTTAGCACAAACACTAAACTACGGGAGCCATTTCGGTTTTTTTCCCTAAATATTTTATAATTATTCACTTTCTATGTGTAGATTTTGTTTCATGATCAATCTGTCGTAATTACTTTTTTCAATGTACAGGTGGCTATATGTATGCACACCTATATAAAAAAATGCGTATGAGATCTACTTTTTTCAATGTACACACAGTGAAATCTGATTTTGGCACTCTCCAAATTGATTTTGGCACTCCTTTTCAGGAGTGAGGTTATCAATTTAAGGAGTGTCAAAATCACTCCCCTTAATTATCCTAACTACCTAACGAAAGGGAGAATATATGGCCTAAATTATTTCCTAATTAAAGATAGAGTATTATTGTCTTCTGCATACATAGATTATTATTGTCTTCTGCATACCTTTTGTTTATCCTTTCACAAAAATTTTGGGAATTAATAGTTTGTCTCGACATGAGAATTTGAGAAAAATATGAAAATAGGGACCATAGTTGAAAAGAATGCAAAGAAGACAATAAAACAGTAAAAACTAAATTTTACACTTTTTTTCATCTTTAGTCAACTTTTTTCTTTACTTTTGGTCCTAATTATTTACCTTTTGGACTCAGCTTGTCAAGAAGAATTATTAATCAAAAAAATTGACATGAAACTTCTTAAGCAAATTCTAAAAAAAGATAGCGGCAATAATATCCAAAAACTTTGCCAAACTGAGCCTTAGATTGTTCCCTGTCCATTTATTCTCCCGTCTTTTCTATTCTCCTCCACAATCTGAGATCCAAGAACAGAAACTTCCTAAATTCCAGAAACTGTTGCATTTTAAACACTCCAATTCTGTTTCCGACTAAAAATGAGCATTCCATTCAAATTAGCTCAATCCGATTTTTTAAAAATGGAAAGATTGGATCGAACATATACACATATCGGATTGAGCTAATGTTTCACACGCTCACTCAATTTTTTTTGAAAAATTATTGAACGGCTTGAATCATCCGTACAGGACCCGGAGTGGGCCCCACACAGCGTGCTAGTGGCCGAATTATTTTTGATAAAATTGTGAGTAAGAAAACTCAATTCGAAGGAATGAGAAATAAGGGTCCATTTGATTATCACATCTCATTTGCATATTGCCTTATTTGCATATTTTGTGTCCAAGTCTAAACACATCTAAAGTACATTGACTTTATATTGTTGTATTACGAGTACAAGGAAATCTTCAGCTACTACTTGTACATGGCCAAAAGACACCATACATCATTCTCCAGTGCAAACACCACTTCATCTTTTCTTGTACCTGCCAACATCACCAAAAAGGGTTTGATCCGTTTGGATTAGGAAGCAATATGACTTCTTCTTTTCTTTTCTTTTCTTTTTTTTGCTCTTCAAAAAAAAGGACTTTCACTTTGAAGTTATTTTGCATACCCTCTTGACAAATTACAGAACGATTAAGAAAAATCTAATTCAGATTACAAATGGATAAACAATAAATAACCCAAAAAGAAAAAAACATGAACTAACAGAGCAAAACTAGCCTGCAGCTCACTGCAATTTGTTAATTGCAAACAGCTCTAGATATAGAATCTCAAAGATTGCAACTAAACACAAGAGTTGCGCTCGTAGTGGGACGTAACCCTATCACATGCAAAAATAAGATGCTCATTATGTTTAAAACCCAGGGATGTGACCTACAAACCAAAGATGGACCATAATGGTATTGGCCTTAAAAGTTGAGGATGCATTTACTAAATTCAGTTTCACAAGGAAGCATATATAAAGATGAGGTGAGGATCTTACAACATGGACTGTGAAGTGCCAGGACTCTGTAATGCATCATAGTGTCCGTACCCATGATAAAGAACCCGAATTGGGTTTCCTTTGCCATACTCTTGACCATATTCCGCTATAACCTTAAGAAAGCAAGACTTGTTATCCCACATGTACACTGTGATGGGAACCCTGCAAACAATGAGAAATACTAATTTGAGGAAGAGGCTTTGCAATGTATCCTTGGACAGCTGCAACTGGATGGTGAAGACTGAAGAGTGAATTAAAAAACAGAACAGATATATCTAAACCATCAGTCTAGAAGGTCTCAAGTATCAAACTGCGAACACGAATAATTGAATGTCAAAAGACAGTTCCAACCATTCAACCTGGTCTAGTTTTAGACACAGAACTGAATACAATCTCTACATAAACGAAAATTTACCTTATATCAAACATCTTGAAGTGAAGATTCGAAGAAAGAGTCTATTTATGCTATTCATTGGCTAACAACATGATTTGGTAGGACAACTAAGTTCAGAAATCACATGATTTGGTAGGACTTGGGTGAGAATTCAATTGATGATATGGGAGACCTACTGTAGGACATGAGAGGACATGAGCAGCTCAGGTTCTCCTCCCCAAGTGTGGGGTTGCCGCATCTGCGTTACATACGTGTCAAAATCACCTTCAACGAACCTGCATATTCACATATTTCAATTACTCTCCACAGAACGAATCCCACGGGTTGACTTTATAAAATCCGCTACATATGCAAGGTTAATGAATTAAGCACTGCAGTTACACTCATACTACTTACTACTTGTCAAACATAAAATGCTAGCCGGACAACCTAAGTCGTGATCAAATGATATGAAGGATAATCATTTGGAAAGTATACAAAATCTACCTCTTCACTGATTTATGAAGTGCAAAGTTTTGTCAAGAAGACGATTTCTTTCAGATGAACGAACTGTCCAACAAAACAATACAAAGCAAACACAATTTGAATGTAAATGGGTCCTCTTTACCATTCAGTATCTGTCCGCCTCTTGATGAATTCATCAGTAACCTGTCAAATGAGATTGGCCCTTCCACAATGAGACCATAAACAAGCACACAAAGTAAACATAGGCAACTGGAAAAACTAAAAACCAAAGAAAGTGGGTGGTCTTGAAACACATTTACTATGCCAACAAGAACGAAGGAAAGAACAAAGAAGATATAAATGTGGCTGTATTGTGAAGACTTAAGTTCACTTAACTAGCTGATTCAATTGTGTGGATTATGGAGATAAAAAGATGCATGAAATTATGCTTCCCTGTTCCTAAAGGGTGATTATTCTTACCACTTTCTTATCATATGACCTAGATACACAATAGCTAATCCTAAGAGCAAAAACTTTTAAAAGGTCAATGAGGATAAGACTTCTAAAAAATACATGAAATATGAATGAGATTGTGTACTTTAGTTCTAAGCTCGTCAGCAAGTTCTTTTTGAAGGCTCTCACTAGGGCATGGCTTTCCTGCTCTCAGAGAAGCACCATGGACCACAGACCGGAACAAGCATCTTCCATCTCCTGGTATGCCTGCAGCAAATATATGCCCAACATCAATGCACTCTCACTAGACAACACAAGACTGTTTAAGACACATTGAACTTGGAAAATATTATTGGAAGTCAACATTCTTTTTCCAGCATTGAAAACCACATAAACAGATCTAGAGCGGATTGCATTAGCCATCCTCTTTTAAGGTTGGGCAGTAAAAGTCGGAGAAGGGCAATCAATCACTCTTAAAGCCAACGTTTGTAAGACCAAAAGATCAGGCGGAAAAATTACAGAATGGCTTACTCTCTTTTTATTCTAATACTGAATTTGAAAGATATAACTTATAGGCCAGCTGAAGCACAGTGCAGTCCGTTAATAACTAGAAATCATCCAATGTATCAAACCATTATCAAACCACAAGGAGAATCCTCATCCGAAGGAAATGTTTATTACATTCATCTGAGAATGGAAAACAAATGGACCATTGAACTTTCTCACACCAAAAACCGGATATAACAATGCAGCAGTAGACAACAGTGGAATTGCAATGATAACACAACAGCATCAGGGGCCCTGTGCCCCCATCCATAATATGGAAATGAACAAAACCATAATTTATGGGAGAAGGATCCCATGTAGCCTTCATACAGATACAAGGTTTAATGTACCAAAACAAACTTAAGAGTGCGCTCAGACAATTGCAAGACAGCTTTGTGGTTCAGAAAACCCACATACAGCTAACTGATATGTAATTCTGAATATTTTAAACAGGTGACAGATGATGTTTATTCAAGGAAAATATAATTTGGAGATGTAAACTTGAAAAGCCTAATCAAGTACAAAAAGGAACAACACATCTAATAATGCTGCAACCTTAGCCATCTTCACCCATGTAAATGGCAGCCTGGATAACCAAATTTTAGCTAAACAAAGATGAAGCTTCAAACTTGTAACCTAACCAATATTTTTTTTGATTGGCAACTCCAACCAATTTTTAAGCAGAAAATTAGATATCAAGCTTTCCACAATAAATGGCCATCATCATTCCTCCCCGTCACAATTCACATCAAAGAACATTATCAACGCATCCTCACCAAAATTGTAAATTAAACCCCTATATTTCCTTGTGCTGTTTTTCTAAGACACGAAGTTTGAGTTGCATAAGATATAAATAGATAAATAATTAAGAAAATGAAAGAAAAAAACTGCGAACCTAAACTCAGATCCATTCTAAATTCTAATTGCCGGCATTCTTCCACGTGAGGAAGAGGCTGAAGAGCTATCAGTATCACGCTCATGAAAACCAAACATAGAATTCAAGAAAGGAATAAAAGGGTCCACAAATACGAAGAAAGGCATTACCTGCAGCATCAACGGAAGCAAGCCAATTTCGAAGACAATAATCGTACAGAAATACTTATACAGAAAAACGACGTATGTTTGTGTAGCCAAATCATTAGCTATTTAGCCGATTTTTTTCCGAGAAAAAAAACAGAAGGAAAGAGAATTTATAATCAGAAAATCGACAACCACACATACGAATTTGACGAAGATCATTACCGAGCGAACGATCGGGCTTGGTCATGATATCGTAGCGGCGAAAAGAAACACGACGCATGCGAATGCGATTTAACAAATACTACGAGCATTTTTTATTCGAGATGATAGATTGATTACCTGTTGATCATGATAACGACTGTTCGATATTTCTCGATACAAATTCGAGGTTGATGTGTGATCAGCGAATCGAATTCGATGCCCTTCTCTCTCTCTCTCTCTCTCTGTACAGAATATCCAAGAGCTATGACCGTACGGCGTAAGAGAGGCTCGCGAGTTGGGATATTGACTCGCGAGTGTTATGAGTCCTAGCTCACTGTGTCGTGACTCGGATTTATTTGTTTTCTTTTTTAACAATAATGTGACTCGGAAACCTTGTTCTCAAGCCCTTCTTTGACTAGTTTTTTTATTTGGATAAATTATAATAAACCCCCCTCAACTAACACCCGTTTCCGAGTCGCCCCCTAATGTTTAGACTCAAACACTTAACCCCCTTCAAGTATTGTCTTTTGGTAATAACCCCTTTCTGTCAACTAACGTTTAAGATTTGGATGGAATATACTAGTTCAAGTAGCACATGACCGAATAAATGAGAACTTTTTGACAAAATTACCTTGTTTTGTCTTCCACCTGAATCAATGGCAACCTTCTTCCATACGTTATTCAAAAAAGGGAAAAAAAAAAAAAAACCCTACTTCCATTTGCACCACCACATGCTCCACACCCACCTACCGATAACTCCAACAGGCGACTTTTTTCTCTCTTTGCTCTTTTCTTTTGTTCTCCATCTCTAGTCTTTTTCGATCACATATTAATTCATTGGGAAAAAAAATCTCTAATCGGTAGATAAAATCTTACAATTGCATTTGTTGGAGAAAAAGAGGGTTGGAGATTCTAGGTTCTTCAAATATGGGTGGGTTCGGATTCGAGAATCATGGGAAGCTCCTAAGATCATATTTTTAGGCAGGGCAATTGAAAGGATTTGGTGAGAAAGATATAGGATGGGATCAAGTTGTCTTTTTAGTAGGATTCAATATTGATTTTTCAATTGTTTTTGTAGTGTATCTGATGCGGCATTTGGAGTCCATTAAGATGACATACAAGGGCTGGTTCGATTGCCATGGTCGTGGGGTAAGATTTCAATTCAGATCATTTGCCCGACATCCTTTAGGTCTTGCCGAAGTTGATTTCGATGCAGCTTGAAAACAGTAATTATAAAGATGGGAAAATTCTATAAAATTATCAATTTTAGAGAGAAATTGTGGGTATTGGGTATGATTCTTCTTCGTCTTTGTCATGCCTCGGGAAAAAATATTCTCCGTTGTGTAGCTTATAGGAGCATTGTTTTCCTTTTTACCCAAAAAAAAAATCCGTATTAACTATAAACCACCAATTGCCAATTCCTACCACCACAACCATAACCCACCCACCAATTATCTCCCATAGAGAGAGAGCTCGGTGGTTTTTGTGGTTAATGGGTTAGGAGAAGAAATGAAGAAGCTGGTGGTGGGTGGGCAAACGAGTAAATTATGTTATTCCGTTAACAGCGTTTGTCCAATTTACAATTTCCATACTTGGAGGGGTTTAAGTGTTTGAGTTTAAACAATAAGGGGGCAACTCGGGAGTTGATCATAGTTTAAGGGGGTTTAATGTGATTTACCCTTCTTTTTTTATCCGCCCCTTGTGAGAAATGAAACACTGATTTTTTAGTGATCTATTTTTTATTCTCACCAAATATCACAAATTGCAAAACAAAAATTATACACACAAAAAATTTATTTTTATTAAGAATGACATGACTTTTTGTAATGACCCGTCTCAGCTAACCTGTTAATCCCTAATCACGTGACTTAAAATATTAAGCTCAAGTTATACGGTAGTTAGTCGGAATCACTTATATATTTCTTTTACTTTCAGTTGCTGGTCTGAATCACTTATATATTTCTTCCACTTTTCAGAGCCCAACGACATGGGACTCTAATTTTTGGGGCTTCACACTTTTGTAATGAACTACAGTATATGGCTTTTTTACTCATTTTCGGAGTTTTTGATATTGGAAAGTGCCGATTATAAGGGTATCTTATGGCTTTTTTTGTGTGCAACTTTAATTTGAGTAGGATTTTTGAGATGAGTTAGAGATGAACAAGCAAGTAGAGATGCTGATCAAGGAAGCGATATTGAGCATATTTTCCTGGAATTGGAAGGTAAGAATGAGCACAACTAAGTAACAGTTCGTTGGGGTGGTGAAATAGGGAGAGAGAAGAAAATGGAGTCCTTTCTCACCAAATCTTTTAATTTTTTGTGAGATTAGATGAGAAAGAGAAAGAGAAAGGAAAGGGCCAATCAAAACATTTCTTTTTTGTGCTTTTCTTTCTATTTCTTATCAAAATGTTCAATTCAAATGAGGGATTTCAAAAGAAACCATAACTTTTTTCTTTCTTTTCTCATGAAACCCCTTCATCCAAAAGGGCTGTAAAATTTTCAATACAGGACACTAACGTCATGTTTTACAACCTATGTGTGGGATGTTGCTAACAGAACACAAAATATGATATTTGTAGGAGTTAACTGCATAGACAGTACGGGAGTCGAAACCCTAATCGAGATCTTAAAAACCCTGAAAGCCAAAGGAATTAAGGTAGGCCACAATGTCCGATATATACTAGTCATTTCCCTAGCATCATAAGCGACATGTATTAATCTAACCTATAATTTACTCTTGGCACTAGTTGATTGTAACGAAATTCATAGACACTAATGGGAAAGAAAATGTGTTCTTATCAATCGACGATGCAATCGAGGCATCTAGATTTAACCTCACAAAATCAAAACAATTTCAAGACGTATAAGGCCGTAATTACACCGTTGGTGATAGTTTAACCAAAGTTTGATAATGTACCTAGATGAGAAATCATCCTTCTTTGCTACATGGTTGTGGAAAAGGGTAAATTAGCCCCAAAAAATATGTATACACAATGGATAATGAGGGAAAATTAGGTCAAATATTATTATATACTTGTGAAAAAAATAAGAATTTAGGTGTAGTAGAACATCCCAGTCAATGCCTACTGTGTTATGGCTTTCCAGGTAAATCCAAATATTGATGTTTCTTGCTACTAGAGAAGTACGGAGTATATAAAACAAGAAAAACTGTAAGAAAAGGATGCCAACGCATGGATAGAATATCTATTTCTCTATCTAACACCACGAAAAAATCTAACGCCAAAGTCCTTGGTTCATTTAATCTTTATTTTCTTCTTTCAAAAATTATTGCCGTGAAAAAAATAACACCAAGTAAGAGGATGTGGCAAGAAGGAATATGAGATTTTGTGTATTGTTCCTCCTTTTTGAATTTTTGTTAGCTTCACGATGTCAAGAGTCTAAAAAATAAGAATCTATGACCAAAAGCAAAAAAAAATTACGAAAGGCGAAAAGAATACTACCAAATAGCTGTTTGTTTTTTTTCTAAAGTGTCGTCTTATATAAACTGTTTCAATATCAGTCCACATTTTCACTATCAAGAAGAATGATTAAACTTAAAAATTACGATGAAACACTCAACAAAAAGCTAAAAAAAATAATGGAAAAAGATTTAGACAAAAAAATATTGGGAAGAATGGAGCCTTAAGGCCCACTACAATTTTTATTTTTTAAATATTTATTTTTCACTTTACGAGATAGATCAATATTATAATATATCATCTTAATTTAAAAAATAAGTATTTATTTTAGTAAATGGAAAGTCTGTAAATTTTGTGCATAGGTTAAGAGCTAAATTTCTTGTAAGTCTATGTAAATATTGTGGAGGTCTCAGTTCGAGTCTCACGAGGGACGGGCTTTGGAGGCTAGGGCTATGGATAACCTTGGACCTCCCATGTGCTAACTCAAACATCCTACTAACCCCGCTAATGTACACAATATTGGTAAAAAAAAAAATCAAAAGAAAAAAAGGAGAGCTAAATTTTGTATATTGTTAGGAAGATGCTAGGGAAACCGATACCCCACACCAACCAGACATACCGACAGGCCTGTGGAATCCACTCTGGGTTCCGCACGGATAATCCGAGCCGTTCAATAATTTAAAAAAAAATTATGTGGGCTGGCAAACAATCAGCTCAATCCAATATGTGTAAGTGCTCGATCCAATGTTTCATTTTTTTTTTACGAATTCGATCAGAATTAAAAAACGAAAGATTAGATCGAGTATCTAAACATATCAAATTGAGCTGATTTTTCACAAGTCCACTCAATTTTTTAAAAATTATTGAACGGTTGGAATCATTGGTACGCCAGGCCGGTGTGGGGTGTCTCTGTTTCTCGAAATCCCTCTCGCCCATGTGGAGAGAACTGATCAATTAGTGTGACACTTTAACCCCAATGGCTGCTATTCAGTTAAGTCAGGGTATCATATTGTGCTCTAGAACCAAAGCAAGAAGGCTTCCAACAAGCCTGGGACATCTTTCAAGTTAGCAAAAGAAGTTTGGAAAGTTTTGTGGAAGATGAAAGTTCCAAACAAAGTCAAAAACTTTTGGTGGCGTGTTTGTAAAAATATTTTAGCTACAAAGGAAAATCTTTTCAAAAGGAGGTGTGCAAAGGATAACCTTTGTCCTGTTTGTGATTGTGAAGTGGAAACCATTGACCATATGCTCTTTCTGTGCCCGTGGGCTAATATGGTGTGGTTTGGATGCAATATTAAACCATTCGGCGACTTGCGGGGCAATGGTTCAGCTATCAAGTGGACAGATGATATGGTTTACATGCTAAGCACTAACAAAGCTATTGAGTTTATGGGAAGGGTGGCTGTTATTGCTTGGCATATTTGGAAAGGGAGGAATGATTTTGTGTTCAACAGATGCGCAGTTGATCCGCAGAGGACTATGGATTCCATTCGACATACGGAGAAGGAAGTTTTTAGTACTCATGTGATTCCTACAGTCCAAATGGATAACCCACTAAATCAAGAGGAGACATCCACCTGGAGGGCTCCGGACATAGGCAGACTCAAAGCCAATTGCGATGTGGCTTTTCCAACGCCGGGGAAAAAGGGTAAAGCAGTTGCGGTGCTTCGAAATTGGAAAGGAAAGGTGATGGAAGGCATAGCAAGGTCTGTTCATACTGCATCTAGTCTTGGGGGTGAGCTTTATACCATTATCATACTGCATCTAGTCTTGGGGGTGAGTTTTATGCCATTAGAACTGTATGTGAGATGCTTCTCAGCTTGGGCTTGAAAGAGGTAGAAGTTGAGTCTGATAACAAGCAAGCGATCGCTCTTAGTGTTTCTAAGTTGATTCCCCCGTGGTCTGTAAGAGCCTTTGTGATGGATATTCGGGATTATGCTAAGTAGGGTGCACTCCTTCTCAAATGGGTGAGGAGATCGGCGAATAAGGCGGCCCACGAAGTGGCTTCTCTGGCTTTAAGAAAGTCTCTTCTTTGTAATTGGATGTCCAATCCCTCTACATCTCTTGTAAAAGTTTTGAAAAAGGATATTAATGGAAGTCTTTAAGGCGTTTCTTGGTGATAAAAAAAGAAAAAAAGACCAAGGCTAATTTGGAATTGCAAACACCCACACGATCTACATGGGGCCGTTTGTGCAGATCGGCGTGCCGCGGGCGTATCTTTAACAGGAAGAAATCCTCCCTCGTGCAATTCTTTGTTTCGATTTCTTAACACATTCCAGCGAGAGCGGGGGGGGGGGGGATCCTACTGTTGAAAGTATGTTTGGGAACCTACCGTTAGGCATTTTTCTTCTCATGCACGTTTTCTTCCGGAGCGGGTTGTTCCCAATTTCAAAATCCCCCACCCCCACCCCCACCCCTCGCCATCCTCTCTCCAAATCCCTTCTTACCTCTCTCAAACCCTATGATCGACGAAGATTGTCAGAAGTCTGGTGGTAACGGGATGCTAGTTTTGAGGTTTCTCCGAAAAAAACCCTAGATATGAGAAGTGAAGGCAATGGCTCTTTGGGCAAATGAATCCGAAAGCGTAAGGTTCAATTTGTGAGTTATTTTCCTCTGTCCTGCCGTCTCCTTGCTTGGTTTGGGTTGATTGGTTTCACTTGTGCGCTACTTTGTTTTCTTTTGTCTGCTTTTGCCAATCTTCACAGTCGAGAGAGATAGAGAGAGATTATATGTTGTCAGTGGGCGAATCTTATGCTACATTCATGATTTATAGAAGTTGGGGCACACGCGATGCGTGTGCAAGTCGGATTTTCACAACGTTTTTGTAAAAATACTTCTCAATTATTGTTTGATCAAATTTTCACAAATGTTGTGAAAATCCGACTTCCACATGCATCGCGTGTGCCCTAGCCTCTAGTATTAACCTATTGTGATTGTAAACAACAATTAAATTCTCGATCGATCATATACTATAGTGATAATTAATTTGTATATACATATCTATACATTACCATGCTAATCACCACTGTTTTGCTAACGTCGTCTGTCTTTCTTGCACAGCTTGTTGAGGATTGAGACGTTGTTGACGGCGTCGTTGGCTGTCACGATTTTGTTCTCTTACACGTTGTAGCCATTCTGTAGATATTTGATATGATCTATCCTCCATAGTGGTGTCCCTTATAAGCATTGAAAGTGTTACAGCAACAATCTATTCTAATAAGCACGAAGCTATAAAACTGGTTCTAACTTTTCTATGCATTCAAATGCCCATAAAGCACCATAAACGATGCACTCTCGGGCAAAATTCTAAAATCATCACCATATGTATACCACCTATGTGGCAACTGACATGATACAGTAATGGGCTCCATCTCTTATATTTTTCAATTCAAAATTTCACCATTTTGCCCAACACTTCATACCAAACTTCACTAACTCAGTTCCAAACCAAACACCCTCTCGAGTTGACTCACTTTTACTCCCATCATCGATCCCATGTTCACCTCCCACCGTCGACGCCGCCGAGCACCATCACCATTGACGCCGATTGTTGCATTTGTCCAACAAAATTGAATGAAACTTGGAAGAGGTTAAAAACTGAAATCACTTATTTTTTCCAACTAATCTTCCCCATTTTCTGTTTCTTCCTTAAATTTCTCTATTCTAATACAAAACAGTTTGCTACAAAATATCAACAGTTTGCTATAAAATTGGGACGGAAGTTTCTCATGCTGATGAAGGAAAAGTTTCCTCTGATTTTTTGCTGCTATTTTGTATTGAAGAATAGAAGAGGTGGGGCCATAGCACTTTAGCATTCAAAACTGTTGGAAAGTAACAAAAGAAAAACAAAAACAGTGATGCAGAACCGTACTACTTTTGAGAGGGAGAGAGAAAGTACCTTAAAATTGGAACAGCCGAAAGAGTGCTGGAATGAATGGAAACTGCTGAAAGTTTTTGTGTATAGCACAAAAACCCACTTCAGATTTGGCATGCAATGGAGCAAGAAATTTCTCTCTGTCGCATATTACAATGGAGTGAGAATCCGGGTCATTTTCTGCTGGAACTTCTGTGTTGCAGATTACAATGGAGCAGTTAATGGGAAAAGGGGTGGTAACTGTTTTTGGTAGTTTATTTTTTTGGGTTAAAATGTCTAATATATCCCAAAAACTAACTATTTTTGTTTTGTGTGTGTTTTTCTCTTTAGAGGGCATTTTAGGAAAAGAAAATACATGACACAAAAGGGAAGACACCAAATTGGTGCTCTCCCTTTATATATTAGAATAGATGATTTATTTAAGTCATTGATAGATAGAATAGATGAATCATATTTGTGGTTGAACATATATAGCATAATCTGGTATAGTAATGAGATTATGTGGGAAGGCAATTTCATCCCTTGTTTCACTGAGGGTTTGTTAATTTTAGGGCAGTTATTATAATTTTAACCCAGGTATGAGTTTGATTATTGTAGGCGTGGGTTTGATTTCTGTGCATGGGTTTGGTAAAGATGGACACAGTGTATGTTTGTGTCTTTGGTAATGAGTCTAATGACATCTAGAATGATTTTCTCGCTTATTGTAGTAGCTTCATGTTCTTCATAAAAATGCAAAATGGTTGGACGATTGACTATATGAGAAAAAACATATTTGCAAAAGCCCATTATAGTGTGCTGATACTATAAGTTTACTTTGTTAATGTGCTTTGATGCTAGATTTTGCATGCAATAGAAAATCGTCTCGACTAAAAAAATATATAGTATAGATTTTAGTGTTGGAGTGTATTTTCCTTTGCTACAGATAGTAATTTTGTAATTCTAAAACAGCTTTGTATTTTGAAACAAGTTTTGTCAATATTTAAATTGCTGAAAAAATATTCTCCTTCTTCTTACACTTTGTTCTTTTGTTTTGTTGCGCTCGTTTTTCTAAGTTACATTATTTTTGGTTTGCTGGGTATTTCTGGGTTTATTCTTCTTCTTCTCCTTTACACTCTGATTATTTCCAAGTTGGATACCTATGGATTACTAGTGGTTTCCAGACTGTTTCTAGGTTGTTATCGTTCTTCTACCCTATTTTTCCCAGTCTATTTGTTTCTTCTTCTTCTTAGGACGTATATCATCCCCTGCAATATTGCATGTAGGTTCTTGCAGCTTGGTCAATGACTCAATATTATTTTGATCATCTTTGACTGGTACGTTTTGGTTTGTCTTCCTCTGCTTTTCTAATGAAATCGTATTGAAAGGAATGCAGATAATGGTTGCGAAAATAACAATGTAAATAACACGATAATGTGCATACAATGGCTAGTGACTAGCTTCCAAATTCCTTGTTATCAGTCTAGTTCTAATGTCGGGTGATCCAACTAGTGTTTGCGCCTCGTCTGTTTTTCTGGTCCTTATTGAACTGCACCAAGTTTCAATCAAATTAGAAGCCGGCTCAACCAAGTAAATTTAATCAGGCAACCACTTGCACGAAGATACTGGTCCTGTTAGTTGTATTGCGTGGACTCCTGATAATTCTGCTTTTACAGTAGGGTGGAAGTTATGAGGACTTGCAGTTTGGTCTGTCTCTGGTTGTCATCTGATGTCTACTAAACGTCAAATTGGCCTAAGTTCCGTTCTCCAGTGGTTAAGCCACATCAGGATTGCAAATTTGAACCTATGATGGGTGGCACCTCTCTCATGCACTGGGATGAATATGGATATAGGCTTTATGCTGTTGAAGAACGATCATCAGAGTGAATCATTGCATTTTCTTTTGAAAAATGTTGCCTTAATAGAGGAGTTTCAGGCACTATTTATACGTCAAGTTGTCTATGGTGAAGATCGACTGCTTATTGTGCAGTCTGAAGATACTGATGAGCAATGCTGCCTTAATAGAGGAGTTTCAGGCACTACTTATACCATCAAGTTATCTATGGTGAAGATTGACTGCTTATTGTGCAGTCTGAAGATACTGATGAGCTGAAGATTTTGCATCTTCACCTTCCAGTTATGTATTCTTCTCAATCATCCTGTGTGATTCTTCTCATATCTTATTGTACGATATGTATGCTGCTAATGTTGTTTTGTTTGAATTAGGTTTCTTATATGTCACTATGTGCCAGCTAGCAAGGATGGGATGTACTTGGCTGTGGCTGGCCTTCATGGTTTAATATTGTATGATATATGACTGAAGAAGGGGAGAGTGTTTGGTGATATTACCCCGGAACAGAAGTTCAGTGCAAAGGCTTATTATGGCTTGGGAAAATTGATGTTGTCTGCAACTATATTGATTCTTCCAACATATGAGCTGTATGTACATTTCTGTTTGTTGAACTCCATGGCCGATTACCTACGACCAAAAAAGCAATAAAACAAATTAAAAAGAATTCTAGGGGCAAGTTGAAATTGTGTTGGTGACTGAAAATTGATATCATGCTTATAGTTTCAACAAACAATAGTATTTGATATTGATGATACCCTTGCTGCTGGTCCAGGCATTTATGGTGATTAACCTGATATTCTTGTTGCATCTAATTTGCTTACTGTACGCACAATCCCTATTGTTCGTACTTGATGTGAAGAAATAGTGACAACATTTCTCCAATAGAAACATAGAATTTAGATTTTCCTGGCAAAAACATTGATCAGACAGCTGGTCAATTAGTTTGATTGTTTTTGTTATTTTTCTATTCAGACATGACTAATAACTGGTAATAAGCGTCTGGGCTTGGATATGAGAAGAACATAGCGATAGAGAGAGATGTCAAGCTGGTCTCAAGTCTATGTTTCTTGGAGATGGCTTCTGGCAGAGGAGACCATTGGATTTTTTTATGGAAGTTGATCATTCATAACTATTCAAGTATTAGATTCAGATGCTTATTATGAAAGATCTACTCGAATTTTGTTTTACTTTTCGGAAATCAAGTGCATGATGCATTGGTGCCTCGGATTAGATGTAAATGACCCACACTATAGTGGCCTTGGGTGATTAATTTATGCTTGCTGAAACATTTAATTCTTATGGCAAATATTCTGTTTTTCTACCATGTTCTCTCAAATTTCTTGTTTAAGATTCAAGGAATGCATTACTAACCTTACACATCTTTAGCTTGGCCAACTTTATTTCATCTTTGGAAAGGTAGTTGTTATTGACTGATTATACCACACTAGAACCTATGTAAGTTGTTACTGAAGGTGCAATTAGCAATATTGTGCCGTTTCTTGTCTGAAGATAATTGGCTTTAATACTCGTGTTAATTATTTTTCGGGCATGAATTGCTTTTCTACCCAAGATATCACCTAGACGAGAACTCTTTACTTTGTAAGAAACCACTGCTTGTGAAGCCAATGGTGATGGATGTATATCAATATTATCTGCTCGTTACTTATCACCCATTGATGTCCACATATTACATGTGAAGATATCTGGTGATTGACACCTTCTAGCGCAGGTAAAGGAACATTTCTGTGCTCTCTAATTCTCATTTGACTTGATTGGAAAAAACTGAATTTTCTTATCGATGCTGTTGGGTTTGTAACTTTTATGTGGTACACAGAATGAGATTTTTTGTGATTATTCATCATTCTTCATACGTTTTTAAGTGATATGATGACAAACTGCTTTCTACAGTACGGGAGCTCTCTATCATGACTGCAAAGAGCCATCCTGCTGCAATGTGATTTATCCCTGATTAGCTTTCAAGAGAGCATGCCTCAAAAAATCATATCTCAACTTCTTCTGATATGTTAGGAAAAGAGCCTGTGAGGTATGCACTTATGGTCGAAAATGTTACATACAATAGAAATTTGCACTACAGATTCACAACTATGAAGCTGCTGATTTTGTTTTTTTATTTCTTTAGGTGTTTGATATTGAGGGTGAATGGGAACTTTCACAGCTTGATTTGGTTGATGGGCGGGAAAGAGAGCTGACTGACTCTGTTGAATTGTTTTGGGTGACCTGTGGTCTATCAAAGGAGAAGACAAACTTGATTGAAAAGGTTTCTTGGTTAGATTATGGCCACAAAGGGATGCAGGTAATATTCTCTTCGGCAAATACATTTTCGTTTCAAGTGCTCTCTTTGTTCTACCTATCTGATTCACCATTGCAGGTTTGGTATCAGTCTCCAGGTGTTGACCCTTTCAAACAGGAAGATTTCTTGCAGGTGTACATATGTATTGTTGTTTATGATGTTTAGCTCTTTTCCTGACTTTTATATTGATGAGCATTATGTTGTCAGGTGGACTAGGTTAGACAATTAAGTACCATGAAGTCGATGGTTTAGTATTTGTGGACTTATATTCCTGATCTGATCATCTAGGTCTGGTATTCTGAGATAATCAAGTAACTTGATATTAATTTTCTCAGTTAGACCCTGAATTGAAATTTGACCTTGAGGTATACCCTCTTGGTCTTCTTCCAACTGCCAGAGTTGTCATTGGTGTTTCCCAGAGGATGTCGTTTTCAGCTTGCACGGAGTTCCCATGTTTTGAGCCATCTCTACAGGCTTTACAGGCTCAAACACTATTGCATTGCCTACTCAGACACCTTCTTCAGGTACCACTTGGACCCATTAGCTCGTAGTACACCATGAGCAAGTTGTCATCTCATCATACTTTTATTGGTAGGGTGTTCAGTTGTTTCATAAGTTTGTTGTGGCAGCATGATGAGATCACTCTATTTGTTCTGTTTAGATTTCTTTCTTCTAAAGAATTCTCACTTGTGTTTCTTATTTATATGTTTGCCAGAGGGACAAGAGTGAGGAACCTATGTGTTTGGCAGTACTATCAACTGAGAAGCCTCATTTTTCCCATTGTTTGGAGTGGCTTCTTTTTACAGTATTCAATGTGGAGATTTCCAGGTAATTTTTCTTGATCAATAGTCTTATTCCGAGCCTTGTTGGTTCAAGTTTTTTCTGGATTATGTATTTCAAGATTCAATCAAGGAAATGGCTTTGGGGCTGGTATAGTGTAGAGGGAGTTACTTCACTATGATCCACTCTTGCAGTTTTCCCCCTAGGGAAAACCCCATTTACTGAAACGGTTTCTCCTAAAAGTTGGAGTCACCTTCACTTACCTTGGACACAAATGTTTCATCCTTCTTGTATTTTAAATCAAATGGTACTCGGAAAACATGATCCATTTTGGTGTGATTGGGATGGGCTTATAGCGCTTGAGATACTGGGTGGGTGGGAGGGAGTACTTGGCTTTGGAGCTCTACCACAATTTTCTAATAATGCATCTCTTTCCTATCATGTTGTGACTATAATCTACATGATCATATTTCATTGTTTGATTGATTCTGATTTCTGACTACTGTCTTACAGGTAGAGTGCAAATAAAAACCAAATCTTACTCCCCACGTGTGCTGCAAAGTTCTCTCTTCTGGAGATGACCTGTGGTTGAATTAAAAGCTTTCCGGAGTATTTTGATGTGGTTGTTAGCGTTGCAAGAAAAACTGATGGTCGACATTGGGCAATTTTTTGCTGCCGGAAGATCAGCGGAGTACGTTGTTTCTCTTCTTTTATCTTCTTTTTCACGTATTTTGTAGTGTATTGCTAGCGGTTTTCCAGAGCCATATATAACATGGATAAAGACTTCAGATTTTCCAAACGTGAATGCAGAATAATATGGGCCCGCGGGTTGCATTTACTAGTTAAGACCAAGTGATTAAAACCATCTCCGCTTCCAAGTAAGCATGGGAAAATCTTGTTTTCTTTCATCATGATTGGGAACTGTAATTTGAAGGGCAATTTTTGCAAATCTTTCAATAAGCTTGTTTCCTTTCATTTACTTTTAAGAGATTGGTAACTTATTTAACGAATGAGTGGGAAATAAGTATGTTTGGACTATGTTATGTACATTTTTGTGTGGAAAATATGGGAACCACAGGAGGCATTTTTCACTGCAATGATAGAAGTTACCTAGCATTGATATACTGGCTAAGTTTGAGGGCAACCAGTTTGTGTAGATAATTAGGTCTGGACCACCCTCCTAGCAGTTCACATCAGTGGGGTTAAAAATAACTAATGGCTTTATGTGTATTGTCTAGTTGTGAAAGAGAGCACAATGTCATTTAGAAGTGATTGTGGAAAGTACTCTCGATGGGTTTTGTAGAGCGCCTACGTTATTGAGTTGTACACACCAATTGATTTATGGTGGAGTCCAACTCTTCCAAATGACAGAACATCAAATCTACTTGATAATACAATCTGCCCATTGGGCCTGCTGAAGGCACTTAAATTACTTCTAAATACATGTGGATTTGTTTAGCGAACAAATTGCCAATTAAATTTACTCTAGTTGGAAATCACCCTAACAGTGACTAGCTTCCAAACACCCCCTAAGTTGAAGCAGAGACTGTTTTTGATTATTACAAGGGCATGGGCATGTGGCACAACTAACCTCAATGGCACATAAGAGCATATACATTCATTGTAGGAGTCGAAATAGACGGTCCTGCAAAAATATAGGCAGTTGTTCTTAACAAAAAAACTAATATCGACATCAAAAGATGAAAGCAAAACTCTGTAGTTTGCTCATTTCTTACCATTTCACTCAACTTTGCACCAGTGGAGTTTACAGTCCAAAACCTTCAAGTTTGACAGGAGTAGGAAAGTACTAAATACTGGTTCTTCCTCCTCCTCCTCGGCTTCATCGTCGAGTATGATTATTAATGGTCGTGTCGTCATCTTCTTAGTGTTTGCCGCCTTCTTAATCCTCATTTTCATCTTCTTTGTCTTCTTACATGCTACACGCTGTTTTTTTTCCGAGTTTGATTGGTTATGGTTTGCTTGTTTTTTCTAGATTGCTGCTTCTTCTTGCGGTCTGTATCTGCATCTGTGCCCATGAACCATGCTATACATTTGAAACCTCCTATTTAGAGGCTAAAAATAGCACATTTTGGAGCTGAAATCAATGCACAATTTGATAGGATCTATACTAAAACTTAGAGTCCTAGTTTGGAAGATTTGATTACATGTTTGATATATTTTATTTGTTGCTGGAATCTAATGGTTAGAGGCTGTGTAATGATGGAGCTTTGTTGTTATAATAGTAGTCATACTACTAGATTAATGGGAATTCCGTGGCACAATGTGTTTACCAAATGTAAGTTCCAGATGTTAGGGTTCAGTTTTTGTCCATACATTTTGTGTTGCAGGAGTGATTAATTGGGTGTTTTCAACCACTATGCATCTTCAACTTCAAAAACGAAAGAGGTACAAAAAAGGTTCTCATCTCAATTTCATTTCTTTGTTTCTCTGTGGACGGCTCTTGCTCTCTCTCTCTAGATGCCCCATATGCTCAAAAAAAGGTACAACCTTATCATCTGCCCATTTACTTTGCTTGCTTCAAACATTTGATCATCATGCTAGCAATAAGAAGTTAAGGTCGTGTATGAGAAACTTGGGAAGAGCAAAAGGAAGTCTACATATTTGATGTGTTTTGATCATGAGTTTGTGGGGCTTTTACTGACAGAAAAGAAAGCAGCGAAAAAAATTTCCTTGGCTTCCTTACCATGTTTCTTTGACTAATAACTCCATTCATAGATCCATGGCCTGAACACAATCCATGTGCTCATTGACATTGGAGAGGCTCAAATAATTCAGGTTTTGTAGAGTTGACAATATTTTTATTATAGAGGTAACGTGTCAGAGTTTTCAACTGTTGACGATGTTAAGAAGAGACTGAATTCTTGGAAAAAAAAAATGGTATGTCCGTCATCAAAGGAAGGATTGCTTGGTAAAATCGACTCTCTATGGTACCAATCAAATGTTAAGATTGCTACTTAGCTTCAGGTACTCGGTGACACTTTGGCATTCAGCAGCGTGAGACTACCCATTCTAATCAAACTCGGGTTATCCATCTGCAGAAAACTGAAGCAAACACTAATAGAAATCCTCGAGGACTCTTGGTGAGCATGAGGGATGATACATGGAAGCACTTTAGAAAGGTCCAACGGGGTTTTTCAATTGTGTGAGTTACCCGCCCGCTCACGCTCCTTACCAACTACCAGGCGCTTTTCTGGGACACACCATAGGTTGGTCCAACAACCAATTTGCTGGGTCCCGGGCAAAGCCAAAAATGAGGGCATCGTCTTTTCACATGAGGTGGATACGCCCATAAATCCAAGAGAAGGAAGGGATTATCTATATAATAAGGAAGGGAAGTTTTTGAACCATGACATAAATCCAACAGCCTACATCTATTGGTGCTTAATTGATGGTTCGGATTGTTTCAAGCTTTTTGCTCAAGGGCCGGGATTAAGAGCAAGATTGAGCAACGACTGGGATGAATTTGACCTCTCCAACTTTTGAAGCTCATCAACACACACGGTTGTTACTAGTATACCACGTCTTCTGTATCCCACCCCTCTCTCTCAATTGCTCCCTCACCCTCACCCCCACCCCCACCCCCACTCTTCTTTCTCAACGCTCCCCACACCCCACCCCTCTCTCTCACCCACGTCTTCTCATTTGCTATGACTTCCCCTCTTCACTCCTCTGTTCCTCTTCTTCCACAGAGCTGCTACGCCAACCACCACCCCTCCTCTCTTTCTCCTACTCAAATCTACTACGGCAACCACCACCTCACGAACCACCGAAGATCGAACGTACTGCAAATATAGTTCCGAGCTCAATCCGGGCAAACTACTCTCTCTCTCTCTCTCTCTCTTTGTCTCTCTCCTGATTTAGGGTTAGGTAGGTCATGGAATTCTTTTTAGTATTCAATTTTTTTTCCGATTTGTTTACGTCTGAGACTGTTTCAATTAGGGTCCAATCAGAAAAAGTTAGTACTTCTACCAATTTGGAGAAAAAATTTCTGGTTTTGTGGTGATTTCATTCCTGATTTAGGGTTAGGTTAGTTATAAAGTTATTTGTAGAATTCACAATTGTTGTGATTTCTTTATGCGTTAGAGTGTGTCATTTGGAGTCCAACCTAAAAAAGTTTGTACTTTTTCTTCCAATTTCGATGAACTGAGGGTTTTCTAGTGATTTCTTTCATGATTTATGGTCAATTTTAATGTTGATATCTAGGATTAGAGGGTGGTAGTTCGAAATAGTCTTTTGCGGGAGTTGGTTTTGAGTTATTTGAAAAGGGGAGAAAAGGAAGGAAAATGGGGCAGGTTTGGGTACGACTTGGACCCGACCCATTTTAATCTGCATATTATTGACCCGTATTCGATCAGCCCATATTCAACCCATGACCCGTTTGAACCTGCCCAAACCCTTCCATTTGCCACCTCTAATATGGCCACCTGGGGGGTAATGAATGAGTATTCTGCGGATTAAACAAATGAGTACTTAGGCTTTGATTGCGGACTGAACTTTTCAAAACAGGGTATATAGAAAACCTATTGCGAGAGTGAAAGAGTGAGGGAGAAGGATTGGGAGGGTACGGAACCCACACTGGTTTAGAAAATCTGGGACGCTTTTCTATTCTTCCCTTTTTTCTTCTTCCGAGTTGTCTCGCTCGGTGCTTATTTCTTTCTCCTCTCCGTGTATTGCTCACACTATAATCCTCTCCTTTTTTGTAAATTTTCACGAATGAAACCACCCCCCCACCCCCCCTTCCTTATATGGCCACAACACCATGTATATATAGAGAAAGATTAGGAGTTATTTCGCCCACTAGCCCACGTTGGGCAATGGAGTTGGTGGGGAAGAACAATCCAAAATGCAAAATGCACGTGGGTTGTTCAATGAGAAACACAACTGCTCCTCTCCTTGCTTCTTATTTATTTATTATTGGCTTATTGATTTATATCAATTAGAAAACCCACTGGTGCATGGCTTGGTAGTAGAAAACTGCCATTAACATTCCCATGCATATATGCCCACCACTTTTGGATTCCATATATTCTGATGGAACTAACTGTGCAGCAAATTATATAGCTGCCAAGTGCCAAGTCCCCTTTGGCTTCAGCATATACACGTAGTTGTGTGAGCTTTTTCTTCGTCTTCTTCTTCTTCTTCTTCTTCTTTTTTTGTAATTTGTGTAATTAACCTTTGAGTTTGTTGGAACTTTGAAGAAACAAGTTGACCCAACAAAGTATACTCTGTTACATGTGTATAGTATAGGCACATGTATAATTTAACCACCATTAAGTCAAGGGAATTGGCTCACTTTAATTTAAATGTGAAATTTCGTATTTTAACAGTGGCCCCTCGAGCATTGTTTATGCGAACATTTATTTGAACATGGAGAAGGCTCGACCTTTGTTTTTATAGGAACAATGCGAGTATTGATAGTTCATTATAACTATTTAGCATGATCAACCAATCAAAGGTGTTGGGCCCGAAGTACCCCCATGGATTTGGTTACACAATGCCACTCCCTGCGACCGCTCTAAAAACACACTTGCGGGTGTAATGTCGAATGCTATAAAAGACTTAATTGAAGCCCTCCCTAACCCATGACTTAATTGAAGTCATGGTTTGAATCGCGGGAGCGTCATTGTGAGGGAGGGATTGTTGGGCCCAGAGTGCTCCCTTGGATTTGGTTATACAATGTCACTCCTTATGACCACTCTAAAAACAGACTTGCGGGTGCAATGTCGAATGTCATAAAAGACTTAATTGAAACCCTCCCTAACACCAATTGATTTTAGGGGAGATGGCGGACTTGGACCAAAATGTCTTAGTTTGTTTTCATGGCTGCATCTAATTTAGCTGTTAGATTGCCTACGTACCCTCAACGGGATCAAGGCTTCCTTAGTTCTTTGGGAAAATGAAGTTGTTTAATATTTGTGGCTGCGTCTTTTTTCTTTCTACAAGACTTCCTACGTACCCTTTACGGGATCAAGCCTTTCGTAGTTCTTTTTATATGTGGAATGCGGGAATAGCATCACTACTAATAGGAGAGCATCTCAACTAGGTTGGCACCCAATCCCCTAGCCAATCATATGCCCCTGCATCCACAACCCACAAGATTGGGAAGGAATTTTGCACGCAATCTCTTGCAGTTTTAGCTCTTGCGACGAGGGGTGTAGTTTTTGATTTTATGTTTTCTTTTATTTCACTCTTTGTTGAAGAAACTTTGCCTTTCATTCTTTTTTTGTTTCTTTCAAATTTCAGGTTCATGCAAATAGAGAGATGCTAGGGTAAATAGAACCTTTACAGTTCTGGACTACTGCTAGTGAAGCCCAAATAACTATTGCAAAAATATAGCAGGTTTCTGATTTTTATCTTTTTGTTTTGGTTTGTACTCTATTGAGGAAAATTTGCCTTATGTTCTTTTTTGGTTTCTTTTTAATTTCAGGTTGATGCAAATAGAGAAAATAGAAACTTTAGCCCCTTTGCAGTTTTGGATTACGACTAATGTAGCATGAATGACTAGTCTTGTCATTATTGAAGGTAGACACTATTAATCTATCTGATAAGGAAGCTCATCTTTTTTGAAAATACATACACATTGTAGGGCTCAGATTGATTTCCACATGAAACAATGGTCATGATTGGGTTCTACTAAAGTGCTCAATGGCTCAGATTGAACAAGCTACAAACCCATGGTTAGGATCATTTTAGGCCTTCCACCATTTGCCCGCTCAAAAACGTCATTCAGTGGAGTACATAAGTAATGAGTGGATTAGCCTCCTCTCTCATACACAATACGCAAACCCAAAATTGTAGAACCCATTCTGTCATCAGTGGCTTTATTTGCTCAAGACAAGAAACCCATTCTACCATTTCTTTACCCAATGCTGAAACGAAAAACCCCAAAATTGCAAAACCCTTTTGCTTGATCTCTACTGTTCTGCTCTCATATCACTCTCCTCAGCTATCATTTTCTACAGGTAACTTCTCTGATTTTTACCTGCTGGAAACTCAAGAAAGAATTTTGTGCGTTTGTTAATACTTTTTTTTTTTTGGTGGGTTTGGTAATACTCTGTTTTCTGGGTGGGTTTGCTAATAATCTATTATTATGTGGGTTGTTTTGCTTATACTGTTGGTGTACGTTTTTTTTTTTTTTTTTGGTGGAGCTCAATCAAACCCAATTAATTTAGGGTTTTGCTTATACTGCTGGTGTGGGAAAATTCAATGGGTGTACTGTTTGTTGGGGGAAAGTTTTGGGTTTTAGCAGAGTAACTTTTACCCCATAAGTAATTTTTGTCAAGAAATTCTGGATTTTGATTTTGAGGTACTTTGGTTCGGTTCACTTAGGAATGAACGAAAGTCTATTGCTCAAAAGTATATAGACTTTGCACTTTGAAATGAACGAAACCCTAAGTAGTAGCCTTTAAAAACGAATACGGAACTTGCAAGATCTCAACCGTCCATTTCAGCAATCAATGGTCCAAATCGACCAAAATACTTTTCAACGGTCGCGAGTTCCGTAAATTCTTATTTACGAAGCTCCGTAAATAAGATTTCCCCTAAAAAGTATGTTTTTTTTCCCACATTCGAATCACCTCTCTTGACGTTTTCCAACCATACTAAAATAGACAATTTAACTGGTACGACGACGAAGCGGTGGAGATATATTACAATTTTTACAAAAAAAAAAAACAGGGACAATTAGGAAAGCTGCAGAAGTTCTTACAAGTTTTCTCATAATAATAGACACGAAAAGAGAGTATCGGACGAGTTAATAAAAGGGTGTTGTACACGTCAAACACCACCTTCTTTTAAGGGTCCGTGCTTCTTAAATTTTCTTTGGGTGGGTTTTTTCGCTGATCTCGATCATAAACTCTTATCTTTTTTGTATAACCCGATTTCGTTTCATGGACCCCCACAAAAAATGCAAATCAAAACTTTTAAAATAACGCACATGGAAATTTAGGGATAACTGGCCAAAATTAAAATCAGCACAAGATACATAGATGGTGTCCCTGACAATGAATATTGTTTTTAGCTGACGTAGGAAGGGATAAATTGATGGTGTGATTGACTCTATATTTTGACTGCCCATATTTGATGAAGAATAAGAGGAAGAACCCTTTAAATTTTGGTAGGTATTACCTGTAAGCTTTTTAGAGAATCAACTTTTAATATTATTTTTTCATATATTTCCAAATCAATTGACTTATGGTCCTACCTTAGTTTAACATTATAATTGGCACATGCACGAATCTTTAAAGGGTCACTGGCTTACATATGAAACTTGACAGGTTTTGCAGTACTACCTGTAGTGACTTATCAAGGTCTAAGCTAACTAAGCTAACTCTAGAATCATGGATAACATTACTATTTTCGGTCAAGTAAGTCATTTGTCCCACTACGAGTTAAGCATGCTTGGCGTATCTATCTATATGAATTCTCATATGCTTTGTTCTTTATCTCATGTTGAACAGGCAGACAAACACTTGCAAAGAACGGTAATTGAAGGCTCCCTTAATTCTTTTCTTATGCAAGTCGACATCTTCTTGGTTTGACTTTATTCTCGCAAATAATTTTCTGTATATAGGTTGAACTCCTCCAAAAAAACAATGTCAGGGTTGTGATACGCGATGAGCAAGAACTCAACGCTATTTGTATTCGTGAAGTAAGTCCACCAATCGAGTCTTTTATCCATGTTCATTTCTTCATATTGTTTTTCCCCAACTTACTCATGTACATGTTATCTATTCGCTGAAAGGAAAAACGAAGGGCTCAAGCAATAGCTGCGGAAAAACTACAGGCAAACCGCATGGGAAAAGGAAAACAAAAGGCTACATGTGCGGACAAGCGGAAAGATAATGCCTTGGTACAAGTCTCTGTGCTTTTCAACCAAACTTTTAATATGTAATTTATTTGTTAAAAATTTAATTCAAGCCACATTTATGCTTTTCTCATTTAGTCTACATCTTCATATAACTTCTTTAACCTCTCACAAATCACTTTGCAGGTTGAACTTCGTCAACATAGAAATGGTGGAGTTGTGATCCGCGATGAGTTAGAACTTCGTAATCGTCAAGTACGCCCACAATAAATTGGTTTAAGTTTGAGTCGGTTTATTTTTGTGAAGTACTCCCTCCAGATTCATATATTTTTTGTATCATGTTTTAGATATTTCTTAATGCATGATACCTATTTGTTTAAAGGAGGAACGAAATGCTAAAGCAAAAGTTGTGGAAAAATGAAAGGCAAACTCTATTGGCAAGGGGAAACAAAAGTCTACATGTTCGAACAACGGAAAAGAAAATGTCTCGGTACGATTCTCGTTACATTTCTTAATGTTTGTCTTCATAGAGATATACTAGGAATTGTCCGTGCCTAAAGAGATTTAGCAAGTACACCCCATGAGAATTGAATGTGAAGTTTACTATATACTATTGAGTCTCTACTGAATGTTTGTCCAAATTATTATTATGTTTGGTTTGATCAATCACAGTAGAAGTCATCTACAGTTTTTTTTCCTATAATCCATAACTTCTTGGTGCAACTTTTTTTGACCTCTTTATTCAATTTCCATTTATAGGTTGATCTTCTTCATCATAGAAATGGAGTTGTAATCCACGATGAGCTTGAGATTCGTATTCGTCAGGTACATCCCCCAACTAAATTTGTTTTCTTATTTTTAAAACATTACAGATGCATGTCACCTATTTATCAATAGGAGAAAAGAAGGGCAGATGCAATAGCTGTGGAAAAACTGAAGGGAGCCTCTATGGGTAAGGGAAAACAGACTGGAACATATGCAAACAGGGGCGAAGAAAACTCCAAGGTACAACTCTTTGACAATTTATTGAAGTTTGTCTTAGAACATATAGTGAATAAACTCCATAAAAATGGAACCTGATCGAAAATCATAATTTTGCTATATTTGTGGACCGATGAACATACCACCTATAAGATTTCATAACAAGTCTCATATTATAGGCACTCAATGATAATTTTACATCGAGAGCAACATTAGCCCAACGTGCACGACGAGATCGAGAAAATAGATTACAACAATGCAGTGCGATTCCCCTTGGACAATGCTTGTGAGCAGACCCTCCACAAAAGCGACAATGTCTGCAATCTCTACAACAGAATGCACTACATGCAAAATCCACGGTACGACTCTTTGTAAATTTATTAAAGTTTGTCTTACCATACATACTGAGTAAACTCCATAAACAAGAAAAGAACCTATTGGAATATCATATTTTTCTGTATTTGTGGACTATCATGTAGAACTAATGTTATGTTGTGTGTGTACCATGCACAAAGATAATGTACTTTCGGATGAATATTTGCACAAGGTTGTATTATCGTTAATTTTGAGCATTCACATTAGAAGTCATTGACACTATGTTGCCGTTATCAAACTCTTACTTTTAAGTTATATAAATTGTGACATATATGCTGATTTAAATGGTGATTGATGAACATACAACCTATAAGATTTTATAACAAGTCTCATATTATAGGCACTCAATGATAATGTTATATCTAAAGCAACATTAGCCCAACGTGTGCGACGAGATCGAGAAAAGAGATTAAAACAATGCATTGCGATTCCCCTTGGACAACGCTTACGAGTAGACCCTCCACAAAAGCGACAATGTCTTCAATCTGTACAACAGATAACCTCTTTTACCACAGCCAGTCGCCGACATCCTACTTGCTCGGAACAAGGAACAGTTTCTACCAATGGGACCGAGCCTGGGCAAAAGCGTCAAAGGGTTACGCACATTGTTTCTACCAATTTGGCTAACATAGTGACTGAGTCGGCATCCTGCTTACCTAAAACAAGGAACAATTCCACATGTTTGATGTCCTTGCCAAGCACATCGTCCGCTCCACAAAGAAACTGGTAAAACATGTTTAATTCTTAAGATAATATCCTTAAATTTAAAATTGGAACACCCTCAAATTGGTCATGTGAATCACAATATTTGCAGGTCAACTCCTAAGAGCCAAATCAACCAAGAGGATCTTTCTTATGGTGTTAACATTGAAAATATCCCTACGAGTTCAAGAGTTCATAGTCTTGCACATATAAATTTAGGCAGGCATTATCTTGGCAAGATGGACATTCTATGTTCTCACTGTCAAGCCTTACATTGGATGGACGAAAAGTTGGCAAGATCTTCTAAAAAGAATCCCTTATTTGGAACTTGCTGTCTGCAAGGTACAATAAAGCTACATTTGCTTTCTACACCCCCTCCGCCTCTTAAAGCATTGTATGATGGTGATGATGTTAGATCCAAATCGTTTCGAAGTAATACTCGAGATTACAATGCAGCCAATGCTTTTACTAGCCTTGGCACTACATTGGATCCAAGAGTACTTAGTGGGAAGGGTCCTACTCCATTCACTATCCATGGGGAATTACGACATCGAACAGGATCACTACTACCGCAAGCAGGTCAGATTGGATCATATGCTCAATTGTATATTTATGACCCTAATTCTGCTTTAAACATTCGTAGTCAGAGAAATCCTCAATTAAGGAGGGATGTCCTTGAAACAACACAAGGCAGTTTATTAGAGGTTAATGCCTTTGTAGGTAAATTTCGCCAAGCTTATGCGGTTTTGAATCAATTAGCTGAGACAGGACAGAATTTACCGGCCCATCTTCACTACAGTTCGTCTACAGATCAACGACGATACAATTTACCGACAACAGATGAGATTGCGTTGTAGTACCAGGGGATGGAACTAAGGCCAGTGGAATGAGAGATATCATCTTACATTTGAGAGGAGATAATGGGTTAATGCGAATTAATGAATGCCACCCAGCATACTTGCCACTACATTATGTTTTACTGTTCCCATATGGAGAGCTTGGATGGGAACCTGAGATGAAAAAGTGGGATACTCAGACTAATCAACTATCTTCTGATCGACTTACTCAGCTGCAGTTTTATAGTTATCGATTGTTTGAGCGTCCGAATGAGTATTCAACAATTTTGAGGTCAGGTAAACTCTTTCAGGAGTTTCCGGTGGATGCTTGGGCTGCAACCGAGCAAAATCGATTGACATACTATAAGCTCAATCAAGACAAATTTCGTACTGGACTCTACCAAGATTTTACTGGTATCCATCCAGATGAGCTAAACCCTAACCAAATTGGTAAACGGTTTATTTTGCCATCTTCTTTTGTTGGTGGTCCAAGACACATGTTTGAGATCTTTCAGGATTCAATGGCTATCACACGCTACAACCAGCACCCTGATATTTTTCTCACCATGACTGCAAATCCCAATTGGCCGGAAATTACTTCAGCTTTGTTGCCTCATCAAAAACCTACAAATCGTCCTGATTTAGTTGCCCGTGTTTTTGAGTTAAAAAGAAAGGCTTTGATGAGGGAGATTGAAACAAACAAAGTGTTTGGTAAAAAAGTGGCACATGTTTATACAATTGAATTTCAAAAACGAGGTCTACCACATATGCACGCACTTCTTTTTCTAGAAGGACCATGTAAGATTCGAACTTGCGCTCAAGTAGACAACTTAATCTGTGCCGAGTTCCCAGATCCAAATTATGAACCAACGCTTTTCGAAACTGTCAAGAGTTGTATGGTGCATGGACCATGCGGTGCTCGAAATCCGAATGCATCATGTATGGAAAATGAAAAGTGTACTAAAAGATATCCTCGAGCCTTTGCAGAATCAACTACCATGGACCAAGATGGATATCCCATCTATCGTCGTCGTAGTGATGGCAAAGTATATGTTGTTCGAGGGCACGAAGTTGATAATAGGGATGTTGTACCTTACAATCCTTATCTTTCCAAACGGTTCAACTGTCATATTAATGTAGAGGTATGTGCAGGTATGCGATGTGTCAAATATATTCACAAGTACATTTATAAGGGTTACGACCGCACAACCATGGTGTTGGGATCTGCAAATGAAATTCAACAATATCTTGATGCAAGGTATATTGGCCCGCCAGAAGCTGCTTGGCGAATATTTGGTCAGCATATGCATGAAGAACTCCCAACAGTTACATGATTGACAATCCACTTACCCGGCATGCATCAGTTCGTTTTCAATCCTGCGGATTCACCAGAGACTATCCGAAATAGGGCTGCGCAAGAAGTGTCAACATTAACTAGGTTTTTCTCATGGTATGCTTCAAATAAAGATGCTGAGAAGTACACATACCAAGAATTCCCACAATATTTTGTTTGGAAATCCAATCAATATTGGACACCAAGAGTAATGGGGTATGCAATAGGTAGAATGTACTTTGCTAGCCCTAATTGTGGTGAATTGTTTTACCTGCGTTTGCTATTAACTATTGTCAAAGGGCCTGATTCGTATGAAAGCTTACGCACGGTTAACAATGTATTGTACGGTTCCTTTAAATTAGCATGTGTCGCGCGGGGGCTTTTGGAAGATGATGAGGAATGGATACAATGTCTTCAAGAGGCTTCAGTCATGAAGACTGGATACCAACTCAGGAGATTATTTAGTGTTATTCTTACACAATGCTCTCCCCTACATCCATATGCATTATGGAAGCAATTTTGTATCCATATATGCGATGATCTTGCGCATAAGATTCGTACATTATTTTCCATTGCCAACCCAACTGAGGCCCAAGTCGAAGACTATGGTTTGTATCTCTTGGACGAATTGCTCCATGAATCAGGTAAAAACTTACTTGACTTTCCACCTATGCCCATACCAATTGGAAATTGGAGTGTAGTATTCGGTAACCGATTGATTTCAGAACATCGACAACTGCAGATTGAGGCACAAGAGGTAGGTATACAAACTAATATTGAGCGACTAAACAATGGACAACGTGCTGCTTATGATGCTATCATTTCTTCTATCTTCGAAAATAAAGGAACTACATTCTTTCTGAATGGCGGAGCTGGAATAGGGAAAACATTTCTCTACAATACTATTGCATTGAAATGTCGTAGTTTGGGCCATATCGTTGTAACCGTTGCTTCATCTGGTATTGCGTCATTGTTATTGTTAGGAGGTCGCACTGCTCATTCGACTTTTCGCATTCCATTGGATGTGTTGGAAAATTCTGTCTGTGGGTTTAGCAAGAATTCTTTACAAGCAGAATTGTTTAGGGAAACAAAACTCATAATATGGGATGAAGTTGCTATGCAACATAAATATTGTGTTGAAGCAGTTGATCGTAGCCTTAGGGACATATGCGATAATGAAAAGCCATTTGGGGTATCACTGTAGTTCTTGGTGGAGATTTTCGTCAAGTTTTACCAGTGGTACCTAAAGGAGTGCGTGAACAAATTGTTAATGCGTCATTGAGAAGATTTGAATTATGGAAAGATATACATGTTTTGACATTGGATTTGAACATGCGCTTGAATCCGATGGATCCTGAAAATGTTACTTTTGCTAGATTCCTGATGGAGGTAATCCTCTCTCTAAGTATTTCTTTCTAAAATCTCAAGTTTGAATTAAGAACACATTTATACCTCATAATTTGATGATTTTTAACTTCTTAGGTTGGAGCTAATCCACAAGAAATTGTGCATCTTCCACCCACAATACGCAAATGCCAAGACCTAACGGAACTATTGTCTACAGTGTACCCACAATTGGAAATTCAAACCACATCAACCCCAACCTATTTGACAGAACGATCAATTCTTTCTGCTCGAAATGAGGATGTCAATGCCATTAATGCAGCTGCATTAAATGTGTTTCCAGGAGATGCATTCACTTACTTAGCTGCAGATAAGATGTCCGAAGATGATGAACTTGATCGTTCCATTACGAACCGCTATCCAAATGAGTATTTAAACTCATTGGATCCTCCTGGACTTCCGTCTTTTCGGGTAGAGTTGAAAGTGGGTTGTCCTATAATGTTGTTAAGGAACATTTCCCCCAAAAATGGACTTTGTAATGGCATGAGAATGATGGTTGTTAGGTGTGGCACTCGCATTATTGAAGCAAAGATTTTAACTGGGGAAAAATCAGGAAACTTGGAGTTTATACCTAGAATTTCCTTAACACCATCGTCATCTGAATTCCCATTTCGAATGACTAGACGCCAATTTCCAGTTCGCTTGGCGTATGCTATGACTATAAATAAATCTCAAGGACAATCAGTAAAGTTTGTTGGTGTAGATTTGCGCACTCCAGTGTTTAGTCATGGCCAGCTATATGTTGCATTGTCTAGATGCACATCTTTTGATCGTATAAGTGTCCTCCTCCTTGAGGATGAGACTGACACTACAACAAATGTTGTTTATCCGGAGATTTTGCTATAGCATTCAGTCTCAAATGAAAATCCAAGTGCACAGAATGGTACAACAAGTATTGTTTAGCCAATTTCATTCCTAATTCTAAGTTGGTGTTTTGACAAGTAAATAACTACCGTTATGCTTTCATTGGGGTTTTGTAGTATTGGGAGGAAAAGGATGCGGAGCAAAGAGGATCAATTCAACTAGATTGCGTCGTTGGCTGTCGAATAGTGTAAGATGAGTTTTACACTTCAGATTGATGTACAACTTTTAGAGCAGTATCTATATGCTAATTTATTGTTTCACTAAATTAACAGATTGTGGTGCATGCTTTGAACTGGTACATAGAAGTTGATACTCAAACCTTTTGGAGAGTCATGGAAAGGAAGTTTAAGCCTCTCAATTCCAGAGGAGTCTAAGCTTTTCTTAGAAAGAGAACGTCTAAATGCATATGGAATTTTGTGAAGCAGGCACATATTTTTTGACAAGGAGACCCTATTTATGACCCTCTTTTGTGAAGTCTTCTAACCTAGGGGTGTAGTCAATGGGAAGCTGCTTTTTGTAAAGGCTTTTGACAATAGTGGTGTATATATTTGTTTTGTCATTTCCCATACAAATTGAAACTGTATTTTACTGTCTGTACTCATGATTGTTTAAAAATCATTTAGTTTCTTTGAAGTCTTATAACTGACGTTGGTTGGTTGTGACCTTAGTTTGAGTATTCTTTCAAAAGCATCCACAATAAGGATGTCTTTCATTGGCCTTTCTGGTAGCTCTTGGAAGGTACAGGCGTGGGTTTCAGCATCTTTAATATGGTGATCTAGGCTGTGAGAATGCATCTCCTAGATCCAATGGTAACTTTTACTATTCAAGTATGTTGATCTATGTAGCACACATGAGCCCGACTTAGTTTATTTATTTTTATGTTTGTGCAGAAATACCACTCAAGTATGTCGAATCGCGAGACTTCAATTCTGTAAGTATTCACTTATTATGCAGAGCACTGGTTGGTGTGCTTAAATTTGTACTTATGTTGTTAAATGCAGAGCACTGGCTGGTGTGCTTTGATTTTTACTGATTTAGTTGATGCAGAGCACTGGCTGGTGTGTTTAAATTTTAAATGGTTGGTTTTTACATTTTTTTCTTCAATTTAACTTAGATTTGTCGAATTTAGAAATAGAATTCGGAAGTGCCATAGTCTTGAAATAAATGATTGGATTTGGTTTGTAGAAAGAGAGAACGACAGGGTGCACACTGGGTCTGTGTTGACCATTGGTGTATGCAAGGGTTAAAGTTCAAGATGTCTGAAATTTTGAATTTTGCTTCGTGGTTAAGAAATTATGCAATGGGGTTCTTTCAACAAAGTAAGACAATTGTCAATTAAGTATATAATAGGGTGTAATTGACAATTGTCTTATTTTTTTAGGGAGCTTTTGCTAAATGTAATGCATTTTTCTTATATGAAAATACCTTGGTGGATTGGATTGCGTTGATTTCATTTTGTGTATATTATCGTATTTTTCTTAAATGCGCTTGCTGGAATTTATTAGGTGGACGCTTTTTTTCACTTCACTAAAAATGTGGACTTTGGAAGGACTTGGGTGTGCGGGTGAGTATGATACTTAGGAAATGATACTTTTTTAGACTGAAATCAAAATATACTGCGTCGTGCCTTCAGGCACGGGCAATTCCTAGTTATCGAATATGCTTAGACATTCTTCCCCAATTTTATTTTTGTGTAATTAGTATTTGGCTATAGGTAACCAATATGCTGGGCTCCATTTAATCACAGTTTAGTATCCTTGTAATGGTCCGTGCCTTCGCTGGCTCCAATTATAGTATGAAAGCTTCCCTAGGGTGATTGTTGGCATGTTGGCAATGATTTCTTTATCATTATCAATTATAGTTCATGGAGTTGCTTAAGCGGTACTAAACAGATAGTGCCTCTAAAAGATTGTTGGCCATTTGTTGTCATTCGTAATTACTCTTTCTTGACAACAGGACATTGGTTTTGCTTAGGGTTGCAAAATTAACTAAACTTATGAGTAGGTTGAGTTTATAGGTTCTTAGAGTACACCAGTCTCAATAACCGAAAAGATAGAGAATGGAATGAGGTTGAAATTAAACACTAGCCTTGCCGATGGAATACTTTGCAATTAGCACAAGAATAGCAATAACGAATGGAAAAGGTTACAACAAAACCCAAGCCTGAGTGGTGGTTCTTTTTTCTTTTTCTTTTTTGCTATTTACGTGCAGTGTGTTGTAGGAACTCGAGAATTTGAGCTGAGGATCTTTTGATGTTTTCTTTTGAGGGGGTGTGTGTGTGGTGGGGCTGGGGGTAAATGATGGTACTCTGTCTCTCTGCTATCTTTTGAAGGTTAATTCTACTGTTTGGATTTACGAGAACTGGCTGTAAGAAGAGGGCAAATAATTGCAATTATCCCTTTTTCCTTGATACATTGACATGTTATGCCTAGATTTTTTTTTTTCCCTGAATGAACAGAAAGATTTGTGGAATATTTTCAATCAGGTTGATTTGAGTTGAGAATTGAGTTGAGTTGTGGTTATGGGCAAATGGGGGCAGGGGTTTTCTCCGTGTAAAACCCTGTATCACCTTTCTTCATTTCATAAGTGTACAACCATGTAGCATCGTCACTGACACGAGAGACGGGAGCTCAACGCGGATAGGGTGTGTGTGTAAGTATGTCATATTTCTATGCAAATATTACTCAAACTAAGACATGAAAAACTGGCTTATATATACCACTGCTATCTCTAGATAGCTATCTAGCTATAGATAACAATGCAGCTCAGTCTTTTTGAATTCCTATATTTTCAGCGTTTTGATCATAGAAGTGATCATAGAAGTAGAAGAGAAAAGCTTCCTCTGCACCGCAACCCCATAAGCTGCCCACTTTAATCCAATGGTGAGGACTTCACCAGCCCACCAAAATCAAGTGAAGAGATAACAGCTATAGATCTCTCTCTCTCCAGCTCTCCCTCACAGATTCCCAGCAGCGACTCCTCCCTCTTCTCTCCCGTCCGGAAAATTTAGTGGTAGCTCTGTCAACGGCTGATTGGGATGCCACTGTTGACGACTCCTACTTTGTCTCCCTCCTTCTCCGTGAAGGCATCGATCTCCGCTCCTATTTCCGTCCGGACCACCAAACTATGACCTCTGCTAGATGCTCCTGTCTCTTCTCCCCCTCACATTTCTCTGGTAGTAGAGAAATTAGTAATTTTTTGAAATCCGTTTTGAGAAGAATCGTTTTCTTTTTATTTTGCAGTCAATTTCTTGTATTTATAGTGTATTGCTGTTGTCTTAAACTGAGGTATGGTGCTAACTTGCCCTATTGTTAGGGAAGAAGAGCAAGGCAAAACTGTGAGAAGAGAATGCCTACTAGGTGTTTGAAAGAATGCCCTCCTAGGTGATTAGTATTTTTCCTTCGGAAGTAAGCATATTTGGTTTAGTTAAGCTTTGTATTTTTTGGTTTACTTGCTAGTTAATTGCTTTGTACAGATACTTCATCAACCATTATGTGATTTTTAAAGTTACACAAAATGGAATCAATTTTGTGTGGCAAAATGTGTGAAATCCATTAGTTCGAGCATGTAAATTGGTTGTTTGATGAGATTTGAGTGAATTATTTTTGTCTAATTATTCATAATCTTTCAATTTCATGCTTTTCTATAATGTATTGTTTAGTTCCCCTTTCTCACTCACTATTCAGACTTTTTGTTTTGTGTAATCTCATGGTTCTGATCGATCTTTAGTTCTGGTTCCTCCTACCCATTTAGAATTTACAATTGGAACAAAGTGGGCATGTGTTGTTTGTTGAAGTTCTTGCATTCCTATGACTCTCTACTAATGAGTTTTGTTTTGTTACTGACATCTTCGTTGTCCCTCTGATTACAGTTTGCTATATAAAGTATTGGGTAGTCGGCACTTAAATCCTAGAGGTTGGTGATGAGGAAAGTAACACAAACTTTTGACGAGGTATGGATTTTTTAATTTCAGTTGGGATTTAACTTCTACACAGTTCTTTAGATAGTTCATTAACATTCTGTACATGTTTTTGTGGGTTTCTTCATGAACTGCTGGTGTTACTGAAACGTATAATTAAACGGGCCACTCACATTTGGACATGCAAATGTTTGGAAATTCGATGACACGACATTATACTTTGGCTCAAGTTTAGTAGTATTGCTCTAAAAAAGAGAAAAGGACTAGGTGGCTCCATAGCTGAATTTGGTTTTCAAATGATTGTCACTCGCCCCTTTTAAGATCAATTTATATTGTAGTTTGAGAGATTAGTTCTATCTCTTTTGTATTCATTTTAGAGAACACTGTATGTCGAATGTGATCCATGAAGTTGTAATTTCTAAATCCCAACAGTGGATCTAATACAAGAGGCCTCCTTGCTGATTCTAATTAGTTGTTTCCTTCCTTTTTTTGACATAATGGAGAGGGTAAATTGTGAGGCAATGCCACCAGTAAGAGGCTTCTATTTTCTTCACAAGAGACGAAAAGGATTTGTGCCCCAATCCCAATTTGAACTGGCCAATCAGGTAGTTCGAGTAGGTTAATCTTAACAGGCTTTTTTGGTTAAAACTTGATGGAATTTTTTGTCATTCTATAGCTTTCTTGGTCCTTACAGCTTTGATTTGTGTATAACTGGTTTATTTGGTAAATTTGAATGCTCTCTGTGGCATATGAATTGTCAATTAAAATCGTGAAGAAGGACGATCGAAAGTTCAACAAGGCATTGGGCAAGTAAGTAGTTAGGTGACTTTCCTTTGGATGGCTGTCTTGGGTAGGCTTTCAACAAGGGGATAGATTTGTGGTGGGGGATAAGGACATCTGTTGAGGACACTTATGTCCTCTGCAACCAGCCTTGTGAGACCATATATGATCTATTCTCTCTTTCCCTTTATCAACTTCTATATGGGATAACTTTTTACGGAAGAACAACCTTGCTAAATCTCCAAGTACTCTAGGTGAGGAAGTGGAATGTGCTAGTCACCATCGGAATGGGAAGAATTGAGTCATGCAATCTATAAACCTTCCCTTGCAGCCGTTGTTTATCAGCTCTGGGGGTGAGATGAAAACCAAAATTTTGGGGGTAAATGCTTGGATATGGCTTGATTGAAAGCTCTCAATGAAAGGGATGTTAGAGCTGCAGTGGACGGGAGTGAAGAGGACTTATCAAAATAAACTAATCATTTAAGATTGGTCCATTCCACAATGCATCTTTGTTCATAAGTCTTGACGAGCTTTGTTTCTTTAATCTGTGTTTTGTCATGTTGTGAATGGTGTAAGGGGAGGGTGAGTTTGGCTTTGTTTCCTTTGGTGCCCCTCTGCTCCTGTGGTGTTGTGTTGGTCTATGAATTAAGTTAACCATAGAAAACGTACCCTCGTGTCCGTGTCAATGTCCATATATCCATGTTGCTTGCATAGTTGCATATAGAAACCTGCCATAGTTTTCTCTAAGAACATGGAGAAGTAACTAATGATCTGGAATACAATCTAAGTGGACTGTTTTTAATCTTTTGGTTAGGATTGGAGAACAAAAAGTATGGCTAGCCAGACCAAATCCTGTCTTAACCAGAACAGGTGTTGCCTTATTATAGTGTACGATAAAATAGGTATATGAAGCCATAGTCATTTGCAGCTCTATCAAATAAACACATTCACATGCAACAATACCTTTACAGACAACTGAAATACTTGTGGAAGTGAGTGTGTTCTTTAAGCTTCCTCTTGATTGCCTCTTTGAAGCTATTGTTACTAGATTAACAAGCCGTTGTTCGTATTTTGATGAATCTATTTGTTGTTATTTCAACTTCTTTCCTGATAATGCACAAGATTGGCACTTTATTTGTGTCTTAAATGCCTAATTTCCTCTTCATGAATCTGACCATAGATAGTTTTGCTTCACACTTAATGCTTCAATCTGTTCTGCTGTATTCTTCTCACCCTATATGCCTGTCTACAAATGTCGTATTTCTGGATCTTTCTTTTGTTTAATCAAATACTAGGTTGTTTAGTTTTAGTAGTTGCAAATTGCACCTCTATATGTGTAGGGGTCTTGATGGAGATTTGTACACCTACTCGCACACTTGTAGAATAATTTGGAAGCTACGCCAATTCTTCTCTCACAGGAAAATCAAAATTATTTTGAATATGTAAAAGGGCTATATTCTCAAGAGAAAATAGACTTTCTTGTTTTTTGTTTATTTGACTTGCGTTAGTTTTGCGATGGCGCTTATTTGCCTGCCATCTTTAACCTCTGTTTGCAGTTCCATTAGCAATTTTTATTTGCATGCAAGCAATGAGTGGTTTCCCAGAACTGATGACTTGTTTATCCATGGTAACCGGGGGTGAAATTGGATATCTTGGCCTATTGACAATTGCTTCTTGCAGATTTGGTGATCTGGAATCTTCTTGTTTCCTTTTGAATCTTTGCTCCACAGGCCTCAATTTGACATTGGAGATTCCCATTTGAAAGACAATGGCCTTATTCGTTTCACATTTTATTTTTCTTTTAGTTTTGTTTTCTAATCATTACCATATTTCTCTTTTCAATCATTACCATATTTCTCTTTTCAATCATTACCCTATTTCTCCAATTATTACTTTGCCATCTCTCTCTATCTCTCTCTACTCATTACTCCTCCCTCCAATCATTACCCTATTTTTCTCTCCACCCACTACCAAAACTAAAATGCCCAAAAATGCAAAACGAACACAGCCAATGACTTTTCACGTTAGCTTTTTGTGGTGTATATGGATTTGGATGATCCCGCGTAGGAGGTTTTTTCAACACTGTTGATGAACTACTACTACACTTTGGATTCTGATCCTGCTCGACAAGATAAGATTTTCTGTATTATTTTGAAAATATGCATCGGAACAGGTTACAGTTGTGGTATTATACCAAAACCAAAAATGTGTTTAGACACTGGAAAGTCACACAGGATGTTTTCACAATATGGTTCCATACGGAACGGCCCCAGGATAATCAATGGTTCTGTTGGGACTGTTCGGATGCAAACCTATATTGCTATATGTAAGTCATATTCAGATTCCAACTTACGCATTTGGAAGTTATTTGACACAGTAATCTTCATGCTAAGTCTGTCATTCAACATCTTTAGCTGCCTTTGCCTTGTGTTTTGGTTTGAGAATAGTTGTTCAGTTATTAGGAAATGCTTACTTATTATGTTATCTAACAGAGGTTACATAGCTCCTTCGTGTGTGAGCTTTGTTTGTGAACATGTTTTCGTACTTGTTAGTTCTGGGGAATCACATCACCTAGGATTGAGAATTAAGAAGCATAGATACAGCCATGGACACGCGGATACACTATTTATCTAAAAAGTAGGATATAGACATGCGGATTTGTTGTCTTGCGTTCATGTCACCATAAGTTTACGTCCCGTATGAAATAATGGATAAGGTACAAGAAGTTACAAGGAATCTTGATGGACAGGGGACTCAGAAATCTTTGAAAAGAATGCATGGACAAAGCTAGGAAATGCTAAATCCTCTACTTAGTATTTATTTATTTAAAGAACCTTTTTTATTTCTCCACAAAATTGGTAGTGAACATGAATCTGTCTAACTTGTATTAGATGTGGATGTCTAATTTCAAAAATTTGATAATTCGACATTAGGAAGTATTTAAGAAGTGTCTATTACATACCAATTTACTTGTCATAGAATCCTAAGAAGTGTCTGACAAGTTACCAAAATGTTGGAATTAAGTAGTTTTTTCTTATTTATGGACGCAATAAAAAGAGAATTGTACGCGTGTCTGATAGTGTCTGAAAAGTGTTCGTGTCAGACACGTATCCTTCTTTGAAGTGTCTGCGCTTCTTAATTTGGGATTATACCCAACTGGTCATCAAATGATTGTATGGGCTTAATTGCAAGTTTATTTAACCTTCATCACTCGAACACAAGCAAAGCTCGTGTACTGGCCAGTCTGGAATTGTCCAAATTAGGTGAGTACGAACTATGCCCAAACCAGTGCCAGGGGGCTTCTGAACATTCAGCTACCAAACATTCAAATCTCCTGTACTGGGTCTAGAATTGTCCACACATAACTTGAGCCCGACCATCCTAAATATTATGATTGGGCTTCTGAACATTTAGCTACCCAGATTTGCATGTGTGTGTATCCTTATCAGAAAACTGGGAACTCAAAATGCTCCTCTTCATAGTTTGACATGCACTTTAAGAAAAAGTTGTGCTATTTCGCTGGTTGATAACTTGTTCATCAAACTTGGATGATAAATAAATTCAATGCAATGCTCAACAATTTGATTTTCTTGCCCTTATTCTCTTACATCAGTTAAATCTTTTGTATTTGCATTGCCATCTGGCTCCAATTGGCGTGAAGGTCATGGGGGGAGCTAAAATCATGGCAGGTCTGTTTTTACAATTAAAAGCCGTAGTTACAGTGGATTAAAGCACCAAAATGGAAAAGCTCAACAAAGTCCTGACTTTTGATTGTATTTGGTGAATTAGAAAAACTTAGTTTCAAATTGCAGTTTCCGCTTGGTAGTCATCTAATTGATGATCTGATTGAACTGGGAACTTTTTCTAGTTGTGGCTGATCTATTTGTTGGATGTGATGAGTCCCTACATCCCATTCATTGGTCCTTTAGCGGATTCCAAGAGGAACAAAATTAACATAGTAGAGTTCAAGGCATCAATAGAATTGTATCCCAAGTTGCCCCCACTTGGAAGTTCCATACAGCTATTTATAATGGACAGCTTTGGAGAGTTGCAAGCTTTTTGCTTTGACACTAAAATAAACATGCATTTGGGGCGTCCAAAATGTCATATAGGACCAATGATATATTTTTCTTCTGTTGACTTCACTTCTTTCCGGGCTGCCTACCCTGGCTGGGCTGCGAGGCTGAACCTCAGACTGGGCTACCCTAACGTTTCTGTATCTAAATTGAGAAAAATTGAAATAACTGATAGAAAGGCTTAATGAGACAGAAAGGTTGCTGAATGTCTGGGCCTAGCCCTTGCAACTTGCTCAATGAGTCTTAGTCATATTTAGCCCACTTAAACTGTTAGCCCTAATTGATATTTTTAATCACTTTTGTTAAGTACGTACTTAAAATGTGGTTGCCGAAAGTAATACGCATCGTGTAACTTTTTTTTCATTTTATCTATTGTACCAGGATGTGTATGCCTTATTGTTAGATAAGTTAACAAGTGTTATGTAACTCAAACTAGCCAATATAAAATACAAAATTTTAGCACATGATTAAATAAAAACTTTGATGAACAGAATTTGCATCTTCAATTATATAAGATGTCTTAATGAGAAAAGTATATAGCATATCGCATCATGGATTGTGTGGGTATCATAGGAATATTTTTTAAGTATAAGGTACATTTGGATATACACCTTGATTTTACTTTTAAGAGCGAATGGTAAGTTTTTTTATTTAAACATAAGTATGCACAGAGGGGTGCCTATTGATTTGGCCTCTAAAAATATCAAATCATAAGTTACGTATTGCGCATCATTAGATTTCGACAACATACTGAAAATTTCTTAGATCAGGCTAGGCAGGTAGTTAACAACAGACAAAATTTAGCATTAATTAGACCTCAGTTTCCAAGTGGGAGTTGTGGAGAGAGACCTTGTCGATTGTAAGCTTTATTAGATAACAAATAACTTCTTAGTTGTTATTGTATAAGCGAATTTGGCTAATGTTTCCCATGGCATTCGGCTAATGTTTGTTATTGGCTTTCTTCATTTGTTTCTGCATTTCAGTTTTTTAGTCCCTTTGTAACGATCATTTAGAAAGAATTCTAGGAACAAAGACGCGTCACATGCATGTTTTAATTCGCAGTCAGAATATGTTGGATTTATCTTGATACTTTGCTTTAGCAGTTTTTGTTGCCTGCAAAACCCTGCTACAACTTGTTGATTGTTGACCTCTGAATTGTTGTTATTGTATAAGTGAATTTGTTGGCAAGGATGTCGACTTGATTTACTAGACAATAACCCTGTGACATTAGCCATGATTTGGCTAATGTTTATGCTTGTCAATTTTATAGTCACTTCATAATTATCATTTGGGAAGAATTCTAAGAACGAAACACGTCATATGTTTTAATTTGCAGTGGATTTTTTGTTGCCCGAAAAACTCTGATAGTACAACTTGTTCATTGTTGACTTCTGAATTGTTTTCTTGGAACTGATAGCTTACGTGATTTTAAAATGCCTTCAACAAAAATTGGATCTTTCTTTAGTGATCCCTGAAATATCTTCAACTCTAAACCTATTGCTTTCAATTTACGACATACATATTAGTTAATAGGCAAATTCTAAAGTCAGCCCATAGTGTGATACATCCACACAACTTTTTTCCTCTACCATGGGATGCTAAATCCCAATGTCTGATTGTGTATAGATGACTCCAATTAGTATAAAGCAAATTGACAGGCTTGACACCATGGACTTTTTCCTGTAGTATTCTCTAGAACTAGACCCAAGTTTCAAAGGACAAAAACCCCCATTCCAATTTGCTTCGTCTGTCACGTGTCAAAATCTTGTACAGGTTCACAGAACTCAAATACTCCTCTCTCTGCCGTCTTTCTCCTGGGACATTAGCCATGTACAGAACTCTAATACCCCATGGACATTAGCGATGTACAGGTTCACAGGACTCAAATACTCCAATTTGCTTCGTCTGTCACGTGGCAAAATCTTGTACAGGTTCACAGAACGAAAACTTGTCACGTCATCTTTTCAACTTATAAAAATCTAAAAATTGGGACATAGAAAATAATTTTTTAAAAATAGTTTTTAAAAACAGGTTATTAGAAAAAGAGAGAATAGTTTTTTTGAAAACTTTGATTTAAAAAAAAAAAACAGTTTTTCGGAAAAAAGAGAATAGTTTTTTGAAAATTTTGTAAAAAAATATAGTTTTCGGGAAAAAGTTTTTAATAAAAAAACTGTTTTGAAATAAATTGTTTTTGCAAAAAAATGTGGACACCTCCCCGAAGGGGCATCGCCATACAAATATCCTCTATACTTGTTTCCTCTTTATAAATCGAAATCGTGGATATTTCCATGGCTAAGAACATCTCCACACGATAACACTCACCGCTAAATAGAGCCACCGTTTGCTTTATTAAAACTAAGAAAATAAATAGAGATTCCGAGTACAAGAGCCAAAGGAATGATCAGGGGAAGGTGTTACACTTAAACTGATTATTAAGCCTTTAAACAGTCAATAAAGTGAGCCAAGACAGTAAGGAAATTACATACAATGAAATAAAATAAAAGCAGTAAATTGTCCCGATAGTTTTTGCCAAAAAATATTTTTCTTAGAAACATGTTGAAAATGAAAGAGAGAAGATTTTTGTAATGATGGTGTACTTGATTGAGGAAATATGAGGACAATTAAATTTGATTATTGGCAAAAGGTTGCTAGTTTTGATTATTCAAGGGCCAAAGTTTGATGAGTTGCTAAGTTTGATTATTCCAATGTGAGCTCTTTTTTAAGCAAATCTTGCTAGCCTTAGCAACCTTTTGGTTTTGATTATACCACTGTGGATGCTCTTACCTCCTAAAAGTAGGTCACCTAAACAGTCACCTAGGAAAAGACTTTCTGCAGATGTTGATGCTGCCTATACTGCAAGCTCGAGTCATTCATAATTTCCATGTTATTCATGATTGAGTGATTCATATAAGCTTTGAGGCAAGAAAATTATGGGTTAGATTATTGTCTTATTCAAGTATAAGAGTAAAAGGAACTTATTTACTTTCAGATTGGAATTTTGAGGTTGTTTTCTTATTTCAAACAATATAATTTGGAGTGAACTTGCCCCCAAAAAGAACAAAAATGGGGTTAAACTCCAGTGTGGTTCGTTATGTGAGAATTCATCATTGAGTGGATTCAAGACTCTTACCAATTTATATAATTCTGAACCTCTTTTTCTTTTTTCACCTGCTATCTCAATTTAATATCTCCTGAAATTATTCTCCTATAATAGTAGTATACTATATACGATATTACCATAGTGCATCATTTCTTGTAGATTTGTAGTTCTGCACATCCACTTTGGTTTGCTCAACATGTCATAAAGTGTCTGTGGCCTAACTTTTGTATGTGTTACCTAGCCTTGGTTTCTCTCTTGGTTATATTATACTGACCAAGACTGTCTTGTCAAATATTGCCTTTGAAGGGCGAAGTACACTTGCATAATTACATGGGTTGATGCATAATAGTCTGTAGACTCATTGTTGTCACTCTTTGCAGCCATCTCTACTAGCAGATCCAAATAGTAAGAGATCATGTCTCTTCAGCATTTTTCCAACAACTTGTGTATTGTGTCTACTTTTCTTCATAGGAAGTGCATTCTTAGCCCAAGATGACAGAGGTAGCTATAGTTGCTTAAATCCCTTCACTTGGCATGTTTTGGTCGAGCAAACTCAGTGCACGAGGCTCCTGCCATTGCGGGGTCTGGAGAACTTGGCATGTTTTGGTATTTGCTGTTTGCTGATATGAGTTTGTATAATTATGCTTAAAAAGTTCCCGTATAACTTAGGAATTGTTATTCAGATGCCATTTTCTGCTATTTTGGTGCTTTATTAACTTCTGTTTCTTATTGTTTCTTTCTGTGGTGAATTCTCCATTCGATAGGATTTAATTGGAGGAATAGAGTATGACAAACCAAAAAATACATGCAATATTACGGGTGGTGATCTATTTTTGTGAGCTGTTTTTTTTTTAAAAAACATTTTGGAGCCGCTAAAGCATCGTATTATATATTTTTCAATTGATGCATTGCCATTTTCATGCGGTGTGTTCCGTTCATTGAAATAAGTACTTATTTCACAGGGTACTTAGTTCAAGACCAATTGGCTTTGTCAATTGGTCTAATGCTTCTCCGTTGGAATAGATTATGAGTCAATATTTTTAGATGGCTTATAAGTTAAACTTGATCGTAAGATCTATCCATGTTTAAAGCTCTGTTCTTTGGGTCTGTCGTTAAACTTTTTGGGTTTTGGAAATTTATGATGGACCCAAACATGGATAGGTAGGTGCTTTATGTTGTTTTCCAATGACTATATTCAAGCCGGAGCACTGGTAAACCTGATAAATTGAAAACCTTGTTAGGCTTCCGGCGTTATGAGGTGAAAAGTAAAATAACTTTGAGGTTGTTCTTCATATGGAGTTAATGTGGCCTGCACTACGATGAGGTGGGAAGTGTTACTGTGACCTTCGATTTTCATTTCTATGTTGGTAGGTTTCAATCGAGACATGAGGCTCATTGAAGTTGCAGTTGGTGTCAAGTTTCTACTTTAGGCTTACAATGTTTTCTCCTCCCTCATAATTTGCTAATTATGATTATTAGCACTCTAGATCGTGAGCTTAACAAAATTTGTAGTCAGTACACTTTATTTCACCAATTTAGAGCAACTATGGACGACAGTCTTGCTGCAACTGGTTTTTTTAATGCATTTAGGATTATCCACTAATGGTTGCTTTTTTCTGTCTTTGCTTGATCCAGATCTTTAAGGTCAATAGCTACATCGATCCTTTTTTTGGGGCAAGCCACAGAGATGGGAATGGTCGACATCTTCAAAAGGCAAATGAAAGTTTTCACATTGGCTTTTGTTATCTACCTGGATTACAAGGTATGCTATGATTAATATGTTTACTTTTGTGTTGAAACCAACTTGCTTCTATGCCTTAAAGCATTTTCCATCTTTAAGAGAAAATTTAAGAGAGCTGCTCTTTGGGAGACTTCACTATTGTATGCCAAGCGTTTCCTCAGTTTGATGATATAGAGTTGGAAGGTTTATGGGTGAAACTTGGGCAGTACTTGTCTACACGTGCATTCCATGTGAAGCATGGATCAAGAAAGGTGATCCAAAGGAAGTAATCTGCCATGAGGTCAACTAAGTCCAGCCTGATTTGCTGGTTGTGGGAAGCAGGGGCCTTGGCCCTTTCCAAAGGTATGTTCAAGTTTTTTGACGAATCTAATGTAGATGCTTGATGTCTTTCCGGGCATTATTTCCTAACTTCTTAATTTTTTTTTGAACGGCAAAAAATAAATTTCATTAATCTTTGAATAAGACAAGGAGAATGGCATCGTATTCCTAACAAAACTAAGAATAATTCTTTGCCCAATCCGAGTCCCAATCCCTTGATTGGTAAGGAACCAATCAAAGACACCCGAAAGGCAAAAGCCCGCATCTAAAGGGCCGAAGCCCAAACATGCCCAAGCCCAGAGAAAACAAAACCCTAAACCTAACTAATCAGTTGCTGCCGCCACCCAAGTCATAGCACTGCCATCGCCGTCCACAGCACAACGACACAACACCACCAACACGTCGAGCATACAACCCCCTACCGCCAGAAAACCAGAGTTAACCCCAAAACAGGATCCAACCGCACCAACAATACTTGCAAGAAAAAATCAAGAAGGTAGAGATCGGCTCAAAGAACCAACAATGGCAACGGTGAATCCCATCGGAGCCATCGATGCCAACTGGGCAAGTAGATCCACCACAGAAAACGCCGTTGCTGATCCACAGTCGCCGTTAGGCATACCCGTTACTTTCCAACAAAGCATAGCGGTTTGGGAATGATGAAAGCATAAGATTGGCACGTCGTTAAGCCCGCAGTCGCCGCACCCATCAGTGTCGACAAGGCCGGAAAAAGCGGAGGAAAATTGGAGGGAAAACAGAAAAGGCAAAGGAGGAGAAGATCAGGGGGGAGAGAGAGAGGGCTTGTCGGAGAAAAGAGGGGGGGGGGGGGGGGGTGGGGGTGGGGTGTGTTGGAGCCGGAGAAATCTTAGGTTTTGTGTTTTTTTCGAGAGGTGGAGCGGGGTCTAAAGAGAGAAGGAAAAGAAGTTACTCTCCCTTCTTAGAGCATCTGCAGTGGAATAACCAAAAGTCAGTAAAGTCAGTAATCAAAAGTTACCACATTATTTTTTGGTTATCCGATACCTATACATGACTAGTTTTGGAGTATCCGTGCTTCATAGGTTTAAATTGAGCAAGGGTAGGTGGCACCCTGTACCATGTCACCTCTTATAATTGCACACGTCTCCAAGGTGGGAATGAAGGAATCCAAACATAACTACAACTATGCCAAATGTCACATACACCATACAACTTCAAAGTTGTGAGCTCATATTGTGCAAAATTGATAGTATTCAAAAGAATGAAGATGAAAACTTGCCATATCACCTTTTCAACTTATAAAAATCTAAAATTGTGACATAAAAAATAATTTTTTAAAAATAGTTTTCAAACTAATAAAAACAGGTTAGGAAAATTGGAGGGAAAACGGAAAAGGGAGACGAGGAGACGAACTAGGATCAAAGGGGGGGAGAGAGAGAGGGCTCGTCGGAGAAGTGCCCGCGGGGGGTGGGGGGGTATCAAGCCGGAGAACCCTAGGTTTTGTGTTTTTTTTTTTTTTTTTCCGAGCGGAGGAGTGAGGTCTAAAGAGAGAAGGAAAAGAAGTTACTCTCCCTTAGAGCATCTGCAGTGGAATAACCAAAAGTCAGTAATCAAAAGTTATCACATTATTTTTTGGTTATCCATCTTTTTATTATCTATTTAAGGGGTTGTTAAGATTAGCAATGTAGAGGTCCATAATGGTATAATCAAAATTGAATAACCAAAACTTGCTACATTATCTTTTCAACTTATAAAAATCTAGAATTTGTGACATAAAAAACAATTTTTTAAATATAGTTTTCAAACTAATAAAAACAAGTTATTAGAAACAGAGAAAATACTTTTTTGGAAAACTTTGATTTAAAAAAAAAAGAAATAGTTTTCGGGAAAAAGTTAAAAAAAAAATTGTTTTTGAATAAAAAAATGTATTGAAGAAAAAATCGTTTAAATGAAAAAAAATCGTTTAAAAGTTATTATAATCGTTTTTTTTTATCGTTTTTAAAAAATCGTTTTTGGTCTCCAATTTACAAATCGTGTCTATTGCATTCTCAACGTTTATAATGCACATTTAAATGGTCCCTGGAGCTAACTCCGTCCAAATGAACTGTTAAATGCAAGGGTATTTTTGGAACTTAGCTACAAAATCTCATCTTCAACCTCCAAACCTTTGCCTTAACCCTACCAAAAACCCAACAAACTTTTAAACCCAACTGTGAAAAGAGAGAGATAGGCTACAAAATATCTCATCTTCAACCTCCAAACCTTTTCCCTAACCCTACCAAAAACCTAGCAAACTTCTAAACCCAATTTTGAGAGAGAGAGAGAGAGAGAGAGAGAGAGAGAGAGAGAGAGCGAGAGAGGGAGGGAGGGAGGGAGGGAGGGATTGGTTGATTGGTGAGGCACCTAACAATTTCGTCTGAAAAATCCCACACGGGTCAAATAGATCCCTATTCGGCAGGTTTGCACCAAACCCGAACCGATTGGGTTGTAATTTTGCAGGATTGATTTTGATCGACTATGCAAGAAACTAAGAAAACATGTTATTATTACTGCTGCTGCTACCATAACTTAAATTTACGCATAGCGGACATTAAAACGATGTGGAAATAATTCGATTTGGCGAAACTAATGAATCTGTCTTGATTGGGGTAAGAGATTTCGGTTTGAAAAGTAAATAAAACTGTGTTAGAAATAGTTGCATCAGAAATATGAAGAAAAGGGGGTGAGCAACAAAAGGATATTGCACAGGTTTTTTTTTTGGTTGGGTAGACAGTAAATCGCGTGAGTAGGGGATCAAAATACAACGAAAAAACGAGTACCAAATTTTACCCATCTAGAATCGGCATCAGAGAGGGAGAGACGGTAGTAGAAGAGCGGAATCTCGGTAGAAATCGTAATCTAAGGAGGTTCAATTACTTGTTGTGAGGGGTTTTTTTTCTGGTGCTTAGTTTTTTTTTTTTTTACTTAGGAAATTAAACGGGTGCTTTCTCGCTTTTGTGAGGAGATGTTGATGCTAGAGTTCTAGGATCCCTTGCTATTTTAGCCTTTAAAATCTCATTTTTTTTAGGTAGGGTTAAGATAAAGATTTGGAGGTTGAAGATGAGATGATTTGTAGCCAAGTTTCAAAAATACCCTTGTCTTTAACGGTCAATTTGGACGGAGTTAGCTTCGAGGACCATTTAAACGTGCATTATAAACGTTGAGGATGCAATAGACATGATTTGTAGATTGGGGACCAAATTGACATTTCTCTAATACTTTGGGGACCATCCATACAAATAAGCCAAAAAAAAGTTTTTGAAAAAAAAAGTTCTAATAAAAAAGCTGCTTGGAAATAAATCCTAAAATAGTTTTAATAAAAAAACAGTTTTTACAAAAAAAATAAAAACTGTTTTTAAAAATATTTTTCTTAGAAACATGTTAAAAATGGAAGAGAGAAGGTTTTTGTGTAATGATTGTATACTTGATTGAGGAAATGTGGAGACAACTAAATTTGATTCTTGGTAAAAGGTTGATATTTTTGACTATCCAAGGGTCAAAATTTGAAGAGTTGCTAAAAGGTTGTTGCTAAATTTGGTTATTCCAATGTGAGCTCTTGTTTGAGCAAATGTTACAAATCTTAGCAACATTTTAGTTTTGATTATACCACTATTGATGCTCTTAGTGGATGAGTTGTATTATTTCAAAAAGGAGTTTTTAAATATTCATCTTCAGAATTCATCCCACGTAAGTTTTATCTGGCACTTTTTGAACTGTATGTTTTCATCATTCCAGATGGTAAATTACCTATTTTACCTTTTTTAATAAAACATCCATGTGTGTGTGTATTACCTTCCTTAATTAGTGGGATTCAATCATTTTCTAATTTAGTGGGTAAGTTCAAATCTCTGTTATTCTCTTTCCAAAATTAACAGAAAGTCTTTTCCATTCAATTCGTGTATCGTCATGGAAACCTTTATTAATAATCATGGTATGAATATCCAAACAAGCCATAAACCAAAAAAAAAATCAACAAACAAGATAAGGAAAAAAATATGAATATTCAATCGCCGATTTATGGTTAATAAATCATGAATACGCAAACCAACTATAAACAAAAAATCATTCAATTTGTGTATCGTCAAATAATCATGGTATGAATAACCAAACAAGCCATAAACCAAAAAAAAATCAACGAACAAGATGAGAAAAAAAAACATGAATATTCAATCATCGATTCATGGTTTATTAACCATTATTAACCCAAACCAGCCATAAACAAAAAAACCATTCAATCCGTGTTTCGTCATGGAAACCTTCATTAATAATCATGGTATGAATACCCAAACAAGCTATAAATAAATAAAAAATCAACGAACAAGACGAAAAAAAAACATAAATATTCAATCGCCGATTCATGGTTAATAAACCATGAATATCCAAATCATATAAACAAAAAAAAACCTTCAAATCCATGGTACAAGATGACAAGACGACAAAAAAATCATGAATATTTAATCGTCGATACATGGTTTATTTCTGCAAGTAAACCATGAATACCCAAACAAGTTATAAACCAAACAAAAATATGGTTTGTCTCTATCACTAACAAGATGACAAAAAATCATGAATATTCAATTGTTGATTCATGATTTTGTTTTGCGAATAAACCATGAATACCCAAACAAGTTATAAACCAAACAAAAACATGGTTTATTTCTATCACGAACAAGACGACAAAAAACCATATATATTCAATTGCCAATTCATGGTTTATTTGCGATACCGAAACAAGCCATAAACAAAAATAATAATAATCAAAACCATCATCACCTTCTTGGAAGCCAAAGCCCAGAGATTCACCTTCAAACCATACTGCTTCATGAACCCACTGTGTGGCAAACCAGGTACTAGCATAACATAACCAACTCTTTCGTAATCTCTGTGGGACGGCGATGGAGGACGGCAGCGGGATGGGCTAGGAGAAGGTAGCAACAGCTGTGGGCGATTCCACATGGTGGAACCTCTTCGTGACTTGGAAACCAACTGGGCCGTTGATCTCACTAAGAACCTCGAAGACTACATCTTGAAGATTTGCTCCGACAAAATCGATTGTGATCACGATAATGCCCACTTCTCTATTAAAAGGGAGGAAGGAATCAGTGGACAGCGACGATACAGGAGGGAGATTTCTGTCGGCTTCGTTGATGACGATGGAGGATGATTGATTGGCAAGAGGGAGGAGGGAATCGGTGGGGACAGTGGTGGGGACGTGTGAGATCATGGACGATTTTTTTGTCTTCGTTGTCGCGACTGCGGATGGAATGGTTTTCGAAAAAATGGGGAGCCCAAAGCTCAAATGGAATGGTTTCCATTTTTGTAGAGATTTTCGGGATTGGAAGGCGAAATCAATGGGGGATTAATGGCCAGAATAATCGCAGGGATGGGAGGACTTAAATTATCGTCCCTAATCTCTCTCTCTCTCTCTATATATATATATATACACACACACACACACACACACACACACATACACCCTTAAAAAAACCTCTAAAAAAACTTTCCAAATCTTAATCTCATAGTTTCCTATCAAATTTTGATGATCCGAGCCACTCAGTGTGTTTAGAACGTGATTTTAAGGATGCCCGCGAGAAATTGACAAAAAAAAATAACCGGGAAAGGTTTCATTTGAGCAGTTTTTTATTGAACCGTTCAATAAAGTTCAATAAAAAACTGTTTGGATGAAGCCCTTCCCAGTTATTTTTTTTGCTAATTTCTTGTAGGTACCCTTAAAATCACGTTCTGATTATATTGAGCGGCTCAGATCATCAAAATTCGATCGGAAACTTGGGGGTTTTTTTTTTAAGGGTTCTCAGAATCGTCCCGATATATATCAAAATTCGATCAGTTCGTCTCCCGTAAGGACCACCTTATTTTAATAAAATGCAGACCTCCCTTTTTTGATTGAATTTTGATGATCCTAGCCACTCAATGTGTTCAGAACGTAATTTTAAGGCTACCCGTGAGAAATCAACAAAAAAAATGACCGAGAAGGGTTTTCATCCGAGCAGTTTTTGTTTGTTTTTTATCGAACGGTTCAAACAAAACTGCTCGGATGAAATCATTTCTAGTCATTTTTTTTGCCGAAATCTTACGAATACCCTTAAAATCACGTTCTGAACACATTGAGCAGCTCGGATCATCGAAATTCGATCGGAAAATGGGAGAAATGAGGAGGTCTGCATTTTAGTTAAAATGCGGACCACCTCATTTGAGATTTGACTATGTGTGTGTGTGTGTATATATGAAATTCGATCGGAAAATGGGAGAAATAAGGAGGTCCGCATTTAATTGAGGTCTCATTTTAGATTGACTCTGTGTACGTGTGTGTGTGTGTGTACATCGGGGCGGTTCTGGGGACACCTAAAAAAGCACCTCATAGTTCCTGATCAAATTTTGATGATCTGAGCCGCTCAATGTGATCAGAACATGATTTTAAGGGTATCCGTGAAAAATCAACAAAAAAAATGATCGGGAAGGGCTGGATCCGAACAGTTTTGAATAGTTTTTTATTGAACGGTTCAAATAAAAGCTGCTCAAATCAAGCATTTTTGGGTCATTTTTTTTGTTAATTTCTAGCGGGCACTCTTAAAATCATATTTTGCATACATTAAACAGTTCGGATCATAAAAATTTGATCGAGAACTATGAGATTGAGGTTTGAGGTGTTTTTTAGGCGTTTTTTTGGGTGTCTCTTAAATCGTCCCGTATATATATATATATATATATGTATACATATATATATACATATGTATATATATATACACACACACAGAGAGTCCAGATCCAATGAGGGATCCCGCACGGTACTACCGTATGGAACTCCCCTTTCCCGATCAAATTGCGACGATCCGAGCTACTCAAAATGTGATCAGAACGTGATTTTAAGGCTACCCGCGAGAAATCAGCAAAAAAATGATCGGGAAGGGCTTGATCCGAACAGTTTTTTATTGAACGGTTCAGTAAAAAATTGTTCGGATCAAGCCCTTTTCGATCATTTTTTTGCTGATTTCTCGTGGGTAGCCTTAAAATCATGTTCTAATCACTTTGAGTAGCTCGGATCGTCGCAATTTGATTGGGAAAGGGGAGTCCCGCACCGTAAGGGATCCCTTATGAGATTCGTTCTGCACACATTGAACGTTCGGATCATAAAAATTTGATTGGAAACTATGAGATTTACTCCTTCAACTATATCCAATTAGTGTGTGTGTGTGTGTGTGTGTATATAGTTGAAAGGAGTAAACACTAAGGTAGTGTTTGGTTGGGAGTTTAGTTTAGTTTAGTTTTGGTAGTGGGTAGAGAGAGAAATAGAGTAATGATTGAAAATAAGGATAATGATTGGAGAGAGATAGAGAGAGATGTGAAAGTAATAATTGGAGAAATAGGGTAATGATTGGAGAAAGAAGTAGGATAATGATTGAAAACAAAACTAAAACTGAAACTGAGTTGAGAACCGAACAAAAAAGTAATCTGTAAGTTGTTTTTATTCCTATTGGATTTTCAATTAGTATTTTAATTATGCTATCATCGTTTGAGCATTCTGTCAATGGCTACCCAAGTTGTTATCTATCCGTTTTGTAAGTCCTAGTGTGAGGCAGTCGTGAAGGATAAGATTAAAACTAGGGTATGCATGTATACAGGATAGGTCTTAAACATGGTTGTCTAGGATTAAAATATGAAAAGAAGAATCTCTAGGATTAAGCACAATGAATAGATTATTCAAATGTAGTTCTTCAGCCAACTCCTTAATGGCTTCGTTATCTGAATTTTCAGATATAGTCAATCAAGAAGAACATGAGTACCAAGATTTAGATACAGAATTAGAAAAATATACCCAAAATCCCAGTAAAAGAAATTTACAAATCAAGTTTTTTAGAAGATACTTTTAGAACTGATGAAGTAGCAAAAACTATAGAACAGGTTTATGCTATTACTAAACAAGAAGAAAGATGCACACTTCTTAGTAAAGAATCAGTCAAATGACACCTCGAAAGAGGATATAGCTATATTCATGTAGGATTAGTACAAGTAGCTATTAAACCCCTTATAAGAAAAGGACTAAACTCTTCAGTCTTATTATCCCTAAGAGATAGTAGATTCACAGTCTACAGTGATAGTCTGTTAGGATTAATGGAGTCAAGCGTACATAATGGTCCAGTTTATTTTAACTGTTACCTTGATTTACCTTTTAGTCTAAAAGATAAAAATATTTTGAAAGCCTTAATTTTAAATATTCAAACTGCTGGAGCAATTACTCAAATGCTCGAAGGAAGTCAATCAATTGCCTTAATTTACCGTATTTATTATAAATGTATGAAAACTAATTTGAATATTCATGCCTTAGTCAAAAGTCCAAAGGATAAAACTGTATTCATACAAAGTAGCATTAATGCTAACATACAAGTACCCAAAACCATCTCTTGGAGTGATATCCAGCTACCAGCCAGTTGGCTTAGTGAAAATGAAAGTTACCCACAAAAATTGCAAAATGATACAATTGATCTAGATTATATTCAACAATACCTAGACGGTACAGTTATGATAAGTTTTGATCAACAAAGAGTAAACCCTTCTCTTAGAATTAAAGAATTAAGCAGGTCAAATAGTTCAATCGCTATGCCTAGGCAAGATAAAAATTTACTTGATCCTAGAATTAAGCTAAAAGGTGTTGAATCAAGTTCACAAATCAGTAAACCTTGTTATTCTACACAGTCAAAATTTGAAGAAGACACCTCCCAAGGGTCTCCAACTCAAACTGATTTTGAAGAAGTAACCTTAAACCCTGTTGATTTGTCTTTATTTGTCATGAATAAAGAATTTAATATTGATATTGACAAATTATTCTTAGAATTTAAGTTAAAAGAAAATAAGGAAAGAAGAAAAAAATATGCTAATAAATATACACTTTGTCAACAAGAAAAGATAATAGCTCATTGGGAAAGATTTATGGAAGATACAAGAAATGAAGTCTATTTTTTCGATTACTTAGAAAAATATTATAAAAATGCCAGCACCATTACAAAAGTAAAACGGAAAAAGAATTCTTGTCCTATTTCTCAAGATAGTATCACATCCCCCACCAATGAGAATTTTTGCAAACTAGAAATTGAAGAATTTTAAAGAATAAATTTAATTACTAAAGACTCACCAGAAGAAGAATTGTTAATTGACTTAATTAGTAAAATGGACGATTCTGAATTAAAACAAAAATATATTGTAAAACTTAAGCAACTCTTGTTGCAAAAATCACAACACATTAAACCAATAGTAAAAATTAATGATACTATATATATATATATATATGAGGAGTGATGTCGGAGGACGATTCTTTAAGTCTCTCGACGATTAACTCTCTTACATGCTTATGCTCTTTTGAAATATTGATTCATCTTTTGAGACAGGAAACTACTGCACATTTATGTTTAAGCCCCAAATTACTAAGCGAGTACACATCTGAAATTTGGTTTGCAGGGTCTTTTGTAGAGGTGTCAAACGGATCGTGCCGTGCGGGCACGACCCGTTTAACTCCGTGCTAACCGTGCTTCGTGCCATGCCGTGCCGGCCCCGTTTACAGTATTTACTCAAGTCGTGCCGTGCCGTTTGTCAATTGTGTCGTGCCGTGCCGGCCCGTTTACTTAAATCGTGTCGTGTCATGCCGTGCCGTGCCGTTTGCCAATCGTGTCGTGTTGTGTTGGCCCATTTTCTTAAATCGTGTCGTGTCGTACCGGCCCGTTTTCTTAAATCGTGTTGTGCCGTGCCATTTTCAATCGTGTCGTGTCATGCCGGCCGATTTTCTTAAATTGTGTCGTGTCGTGTCGTGCCGGCCCATTTTCTTAAATCGTGTCGTGCCGTGCCGTTTTCAATCGTGTCAAGACATGCCGGCCCATTTACTTAATCATGTCGAACTATGCCATTTTAAGTCATGCCGTTTTAATTAAATTCCTTCAATGATGGATGGTGATAATGTCCCGTATAGGTTGAACAATGAGAAATAATCCCAGGATACGAAAGCTTGGTTGGTTGTTAAATGTCCTGTAAATTGGGAACTTTGTTAAACTTTGCTATGGAAGTTTGGTTGGTTGTTAATTTTTTACGCTCCGTTCGAATATGAGAAATCTGAAATACAGAGAACTTTAGCTCAATTTCTAAAGCAAGTCTTTGTCCACGGAAGTTTGAGACTCCTAGGCTGCGTCTTGCACCACCACACCTCCCCAGTCCAGATTAGCAATGGTTTTATCATGCATAGGCACATACTCCTAGCACAAAAACCTAAAACAAACAAGACTAGTATATCATTAGTGCACAGTGGACACCAATACCATTTGACAGGAAATACAAGATCCTGAATACACTCAAATATGGGAGTACTCGGAGGTATCGGAGCACAGACACGTGCTGCTGCGGACCACCTCGGTACCACAAATTTACGTGGAGTTTATACACATTTGCTTGTGAGTCGAACAAGAATGTGTGGTTGATGGAGGGATTTGGAGCACCGTGTTGGCGATGCTCTGGGAACACTGATGAATAATAAGACCCAATATGGTAATCTGTGAAGACCCGGCCCATTTCTGATTCTCACCCAATTTTCCCCATCTCAAAAAATGCCCACTAGAATTGATGAGGAATTTAAAGAGGGACTAAAAGAGTGGATTAGAAACAAAATGTCAAAATCCCACCTCAAGTTTCTGAACAAGTTCTTTGGGATTTGGGGCAGACACAAATATGTGACGCTGAGAAGGTTTGATGAAGCCATCATCTACTGCCTTGTCAATGAAAGTTAACAGGGAGTTATAGTACCCATCCACATTCATTGGGATGGTGAACTCAGACATGCACATTAGTTCATGCAATCAGCGACAGCTTACTAGAATGGTATATTGGACCATATTATATGCAGGTAATCATGCTCCGAACTATTTCAGAACCACATACGAGTAGTATTTATGAGGAATCCGTGCACTAAGCCATGAACCTCATGAGAATGTGTGGTTATAGAGTGGTCGGAGCACGTGCTCCCAGACTAGTGAACTATGCAGCCACAGTATGATATGAAGGATTTTGGGCAAAAGACTTACGGGCTTGTCATGGATGCCAAGTTGAGCCCAAGTTATGACTTCCAGTAACTCCTCCAGAGTTCCATACCCACCTGTCATGAGAGAGAGAGAGAGAGAACTTCAAGTTGAGGAAGAAAATGGGTACTAAAGCAGGGGCCAAATATATGTATAGAAGTGGAAAATGGGGAGAGAGATATGGGACCTGGTAGGGCAATGAAGCAGTCGGAGTGGCGGGCCATCTCGGCTTTCCTCTCATGCATATCCGCCACAGCCTTAACCTCACCAACCATTTCACCTGTCAACTGATCCCCTCATGGAACCCATTGATTACAATGATTCCAGTTGCAAATACAAGAGAAAACCCCCCCAAATAAAATTTAATTTATCTATGTATATATATGCCTCTTTGCTCATCAGAGTTCTGGGTATGATTCTGTAGCGAGGGGGAAAAAATGGGGAAAAAAACAAAATTCAAGTTTGATGGATTTAAGTGGATGATTTCTAAGCAAGAAATCAAATGTTAAGGAAAATACATTGAAATTAAAGGGTACGTACCCAAAAGCCTGTCCTCCACCGAGGTGAACAGCTTTGGAAACCAAACCCATCAAGCCAATGCTTCGGTGCTTCCCCCTCCATAGACGAGGTCCAACCCGATCTGAACGTTGAGAGTGAGAGACAGAGAGTCAGAGAGAGAATCGGAGATGTCTGCTAGGACAACATCTCTTTCCCTTTTATATGAATCGTATTATCATGTGCATACGTGACTCCAATAATCCATATGCACTAATAATGAAAAAATCTTGTAAAGTCCTACGATGCATCACTCGAGGGCCGCCTGAGCTATTTTTGAAAAATCGAAACTGTCTAGATTTTACGTTGGAGGGATTATATCATTCTTGGCATGAATGAATTATATTTCTTATCGTTATGTACTTGATCATACATAACAAAATTTTTGATAATAATTAATTTACGTCCCGATGAAGGAGCTTTTAAAACCCGATAGACCCAAAAATTGGTGAGGGTTATTAAAACACAAAGAATAGCAAAATGAACGGTATGGATCGTCATAGTTGTTTTGTGATCGTGTAGCTAATGTACATTAGACTATAGCAGAATACCTTGTTTCATAACCAACTAAGTTCAATGTATAGATTTGAAAGGTAGTTGCAGAATATTTTTTCCGAATATTCGATCTAAACTGTTATGATTTAACGTCTTATCAAATTTATCATTCTCACCTGAATAGGTGATAATCGAATATCGGAAACCACATGATCGGAACACATTCGGTGCTCCCAAAGGCATTAAAGTCCTATAATGCACTACTTGAGGGCTGCCCAAGCTATTTTTTAAAAATCGGAACCATCTAACTTTTATGTGGGAGGGATTAGATCATTCATGCCAATAATCAAGTAAAATGCTTATCGCTATATACTTGATCGAACGTAAATAAAATTCAATCAAACAATGAATTAACGTGCTGATGAAAGAGCTTTCAAAATCCGACGCACGAAAAAATAGGATCCCATGATTAAAACACTCAGTACAACAAAATGAACGCATTGAATGGTATCGATCATCGTGATTGCGTTGCGATTGTGTGGCTACTGTTTGATGGCCTCGTTTTTATTTAATAGAGCTACATATTATATACTAATTTTTCAAATCTATAACACAAGGTAATTGGTGGCTTATTGGTTTGTTTGTGTATAAAAGAACCTAAGGACCTGGGTTCAAGTCCTAGTCTAGTCAACCCCTTTTTATTTATTTATTTTCCTCATTTCTACTATGTAATTTTTTTTCTTATTTCTTGTTAGATTTGAGGTAAATAATATATTAATGTATGACTCTTGCACATTTCCTTTCGTATTAAATTACTCTTGCACCATAAATATTTTGATAAGTTTTTTTAATTTTAATTGTTATCTTATAATGTTAAATCTTAAAACCAAAGGTCCAAAGACTATTTTACTAACAAAAACAAAACAAATATTTTCTACAGAATAAAAATTGGATAATTTTTTAAAAACATGATTTTTTTAAGAAATTGTTTTTTTAAATTAAATATCTTAGTTGTCAAATATTTTTTACCGAATAGAAATTGTTTAATTTTTTTTAAATTAAAAAAAAGTCAATTGGCTTATTTAATTTTTTTTTGTTTTTCCGTGTCTCGTGTCGTGCCCTTTTGTGCTCATGTCGTGCCGGGTCGTGCCCGTGCCCGTGCCTTGCTAGAATCGTGCTGTGTCATGCCGTTCCTGTTCACTTTCCGTGCCCGTGCCCGTCTACGACCGTGTCGTGCCGTACCATGCCAGGCCAACTTTCGTGCCTTGCCCGTGCTGTGCCGCCCACTTTCGTGCTCGTGCCATGCCTCGGGCTCACTAAAACCGTGTCATGTTGTGCCGTGCCAGACCAAGACCGTGCCTGTGGCGTGCCGTGCTGTGCCGGCACGGTCCATTTGACACCTCTAGTCTTTTGTAGGCACTGTGAGTGAATTTTGAGCGAAGCATGCTGTGTGCCCCTGTCATCACAATCAAGCGCAAGGTTGATGAGGCTCCTCAGGACCCAATTGATGACTAATTGTATTTTGGACGTGCTTTGATACATTTAGTTCTTTCTATAGACCTGGAACTTTTGCGTGTGAATTAATTACATATAAACTTCTTCCCTTCTTGTTCTTCCATGTCTCTCTGTCGCTTTCAGCATAATATAGTTGATTATGCATTCTTTAGTTCTTATTTCAAACCAGCCAACGTGTTGAAAATTTGATCCGGCACTGTAGAGATGTTAGTTTTGCTTTGGAAATGAAATCTGGTTCAACTATTTGTCAAGTTATGCTGGTTTCTTGCATTTGTCAAAATGTGGGGTATTGTGATTTGCTTATCCTTATGTTTTTTTTAAGTCCCATTTTCTTGTGCTCATAGTGGCACATGCTTATCTAATGCTCAAGCATTTAGCTGATTCACAAAAACCCCATCATATTTCCTCCAACTGGAGTGTGAGATCAGGTGGGATATAGATTCAGTCTGCGTTAAGCTGTGTTTAGATGTTTGATTTGTGCAGGAATTATGTGGAGCAAAAGAAAATAACGTAGATTTCCTCCCTCTACAACTCCAAGCTGTGATCCCCTTCCCTTTCTCTTCCTTCCAAAAATCTGTTACAAATTCATAACCCAAATACAGCTTATCGAAATTGAATGCCTAGGCCCTAGACATTCTGAATGTGGACCATGAGATCTGCTGCTCAAGCCATCTCTACTCAATACACGACTTAATTCCATGATTGCATAGTTCCTCATTTACTGAGGTTTTGTTTCAACTAACGCCACAAAACTAGGCATAAGGAATCAGATTAACTAGGCCACTGAAGCCACATATAATAATCCTTGAAAATCCACCAAGTTTCACATGAAAGATATCCAAAATTTGCCTGAATTAAGAGGCTAATAAGTAAAGATCACAACTAACAATTCAAGAGAGAGAGAGAGAGAGAGAGAGAGAGAGAGAGAGAGAGAGAGAATTATTTTTCGTGAGCTCTGTAACCGGAGATGAATGTGAGGGAGAAGAAGCTGTGACAAATTCAGAGGAGTGGTGAGACGGAGATTATGGTAGTTTCCTTCCCTTGCACACAAAACTCTTGGTGGAACCAAAGACATTTCCGGTATGTTAACCTTGATTAAGAGAATGGTATACTCGCATGGGTATACAAAGAAAGAAGAATCCAAGATGGAAAAAAGACATGCTACTAATCAAGCTTCCATTCATCAAAACTGTTTAGGTGCTAGAAAATGTAATATTGCCTCGTCATCTTTTCTGGCTCTCAAAATTGTTTTTGTAAATATGGCTGTTTGTTTGGCTGCACTGCCGGCCCAGGCACAAGGCCTGGGCCTTGGGCATTCCTAAGATGCCCAATTTTGGAGCACCCCAATTTTTTTTAATATTTGGGTTGAGTAGGACTCTTTTTAGAAAAGGCTCAATCTAAGGTTCAGAAGCAAGACCCAGTCTCTTGAGCATTGGTACTGAGGCAATAGGACTTTCTACTTATAAAAGATTTTTTGCCTTTATTGTTTTCTTCAACTAGCAATGTAGGACTATAACTTGTTTGTCCCATATCGACAGTTTTGGCTTTCTCTGACTGTTTATTTTTTTTTTCCCGTAAAAATTGTCAAGCGTTTAGGGCATCATTCTTGGCCTTGGGCACCCAAATATCTTGGGCCGGCCCTGTTTGGCCACTCCAAATCTCTCTCTCTCTCTCTCTCTCTCTCTCTCTCTCTCTCTCTCTCTCTCTCTCTCTCTCTCTCTCTCTCTCTCTCTCTCTCACGCGTGCACGCGTGACTCACCTCCAATTCGCTTCTGAATTTGAACCTGGTGACTTCGATTGAACAATCTCCTACTATTGTCATTCCAACAACAATCCAGATTTAATAGATCACTGTGTACGACCTCCTTATCAATTGTCCCTACTATTCCTAATTCAAAATAGGATTTTGATTTTCGCGCTCTACTTTTTACTGATGGCGCCTCACTTTGTTTATGAAGTTACTAGTAACTTTACGTTAGAAATGGAGTATCATCAATCAAAAGTGGAGCGCGAAAATTCGTTTTGTTCAAAATAAGCTGATTACAAAAATACAATTCAGAATGCCCGAAAACCTGAAACAAGCAAACGATACCGAGGGAAAAAAAATCTTCTACAGTCATTTAAAAAAAAAACAAACAATGAGCACAAGAAGACGACGTGTGTTGCACGTCTCCATAAAACACTAGTCATTATCAGAATATTCTTCGGAGTCAACTAATGCATTCTTTGCACTACTTTTTTTTTTCTTCTTCTCCCTTTTGATTTTGATAAATGTTAGGAATTTTCCTGTTCTTATTACAGCAAGCTGGTCACTTGCATTCTTACCCTCATTAATGAGGTTTTAAATAATGATTGTTACTTATCGGCTATGAAGCACTGACACGGACATGGCAAAATACATATGAGACACGCCACATCTCGTGACGTGCCTCATAAATTTAATTAATTTTTGTTGTGGGACACGGGGGGGTTTCGCAAGGAACACTTATTAGGACACAACAAGGATTAGATATACAATTTTTTTGTGGGGGATGTTTATTATTTCAAATATTTTGAGTTAGGAGTGTAATATAATATAAATATGATGTTTGTTTATATATATTGAAGCTTCATACTTAAATATCTAACTAAATTTTCACTGGCATAAAATAAGAGTTTTTGGTTTATTTATTTCTTTTCGTCGATGTCCTTCTCTCTCTCTCTACACAAGATGAGAGCTACGGCCGTACGGCGTAAGAGAGGCTCGCGAGTTTGGATATTGACTCACGAGTTTTATGAGTCCTAGCTCACTGTGTCGTGACTCAGATTTATTGGTTTTCTTTCTTAACAATGTGACTCGGAAACCTTGTTCTCAAGCCCTTGTTTGACAAGTAGATGTAAAAAATGTACGTAACAAGTAATTTTATCACTCATTTAGATAATTAAAGAAGTTAGAGACTGTGAGAAATGAAACACTGAAATTTTAGTGGTCTATTTTTTATTCTCACCAAATGTCACAAATTGCAAAACAAAAATTATACACAAAAAACTTCATTTTTATTAAGAATGACATGACTTTCTGTTACGACCCGTCCTAATTGACCTGCTAAGCCCTAAGCCCTAATTACGTTACTCAAAAGATTAACCTCAGATTATACAGTAGTTAGTCGGAATCACTTATGTATTACTTCCACTTTTTCAAAGCCCACCGATGTGGGACTCTAATTTTTGGGGCTTCACACTTTTGTAATGAACTATTATTATAAGACAAATGCCTTAATATTTTCTAGATAATATAGGACTATAAACCTCCGGTACTTAAACTTTAGCTGTGGTATTTAAGGGTGAGCTCACGCTATATTTTTTGTTTGTGCATGGACGTCAAAATATCACTTGTTTTCACTAAAAATGTCAAAAATACAATTTAGAAAACAAATATAAGAAAAATATGTTTAAATACCGTTTCGACAATAGTGTGTACTCACCATAAGCTGCAACACAACCCAAATTACTAAAATTCATAGAATGAGGATTGATAGCAAGAATGTGAAACAGCCTATAAAAAAAGAAAAGAAAAAAAAAAGAATGTGAAACAAAAATTGAGAGCAGGAGTGATAAATTTCACCGGAGGACAATGTGACATGGGCTGCATTCTCCTAAACTTTTTTGTCTATGATTTTTTTTGGCACTTTTTATTTTTCATAACTTTTTGTTGAGCTTTTTGTCGTAATTTTTAGGATTAATCATTCATCTCGACGAGACGAATCAGAAAAGTGTAAAAACGTCGACCGATATTGAAAAAAGTTCATATAAGACAACAATTGTTTGGTTATTTTTTCGTCTGTAGTGAACTTTTTTGCTTTTGGTCATAATTTTTTACTTTCTAGACTTCTATCATTGATATGGATAATTATTCAAAAATATGACGCAAATCTAACAAATATTCAAAAAAGACAAACAAACACACAAAACAAAAAGGGATTTTTTTTAGCCACAATGCGACCATAGTTTCATGACTCGGAACCTTTCTGGTTGAGAGCCAGTACTGTATAAGGCGAAGAGGAAAATGACATGTGACTCTCGCTAATTACGTGGGCAAACTCTGGCACCGGAATTCTGGAGGGACCAGGAATTAGTATACACTAATTAGGAAAAGCAGCTAGCCACCACTCGAGTCGAGGCTAGGGAATCAGATCCACAGGAAATTGTCATAACGGTCATAACCAGAATTTTGAACTTCTTAAGCACACACCACAAATAAAAGACAAGGAAGCATCGCTAGCTATCGGCTGGAAATTAAGAAACCAATAATAGCCGTTACTTGTGCCTGCTTTCGCGCCACAAATACCCACGGCTAGCTTCTCTATTATAGTATATATATCTTGTGATCATCTCTGTACTTTCTCTTCAACTTAATCTGATTTCGAAATTATGCTATTCGTTGGAAATTGGAATGCTGCTTCCCTAACCACATTTCGGTCCTGATGAACCCTCTCTCTTTAAGGACCTACGATCAAAATTATGGATTCCGAGCTGCTTTCGCTATCTATGGTATCAGCTTCTAAATCAAATTCGTTGTTCTTTGTGAATTCTGTTGTGTGTTACACTGGTGCATTTTCCACATAGGTCGGCCAATGTTGTCAATGCCATATCGTACTGGCCGGTACAGTACTCAGCAATCAAACGCTTATGTACAATATTGCTAATCTGTACTGGCTAAAATACCGGCCTGTACTAGTTGATTCTGGGATTGTACCGGAATTTGTATTATTTTTCTCCACTTTAACTTTTGCAGTTATACATAAATATTATATATAAAAAACATTGCGATAAATCCGAAAAGATACCGATATATACGCCGATACCTGTGGGTACCATCTTAGTAGAGAAAACGGTATGGTAAACGGTGCAGAATTGACAACTGGGTCTAGCTCTTGTCCGTGGACACTAGATCTTGCTGTTGAGTTAATTTGTGGACTCTTCTCATGCTCGCTTTGATACTTGAAACTATTAGTTTGTTAGAATTCATCGAGAACATCAACCATACCAAAAATCAATTGATGGTATACTAACTAGTACCTGATCAGAACAAACAAGATTAAGGAATTCCGTTTCATTGTGTCAATCTATTAATTTAACAAGGTATATGTGTCCCAAAAATAATATTAAACGGCATCTGATCAAAATGATTTTTGAGATGGTTGATGCAATCAATGGGCTCTAAAAAATAAACGTGATAATCAAAATATGTTCAGGAAGAATCCACAAAAGCCAACTGAATGGTCTAGTTGCTAATGAGAGGATCCAAATCCTTTCTTTGTTCTGTTTAGTTCGCACTCTCTAAATTGTAAACCGCACTCCCCAAATTGTTAACCTTTGTGGAGTGCGAAAATCAATATGAGTTGATTTTCTTGGGAGTGCGGTTAACAATTTGGGGTGTGCGAAAATCACTCCTCTTTGTTTAAGGTTAATCCAGTCAGATAAATGTACTGCTTCTCTGTAGATTTATCACGTCCTGAGCTTAGCAAACGAAACGAAATCTATTAAATCTGAGATGCTGAGCTCTAAGAATAAGGAGTTTTGACAAATTAGTAGTAGTAGATTGAGATTGACTTATGAGTTACATAGACAATATGTATCTTCCACTAACTGGGCAAGTCTAAATTTTGTCCAGGAATCAACAGCAGGTGCCACAAAGATGCCCAGGAGACGCGGTCCACTGCATACGTGCGGAGCTTCAATCTCTGCAATTGCATCCAAAGCCTACACAAAAACTAGAGATTCCAATGGACCAATCGGATCAATGACAAAAAGAATGACCAAGTTAGCTGCATTTACATTCCCATTGATCCATGCCATGCAATGCCAATGGCTAGCACTTCTCTCGTTTGTTGATGATCATATCCTAGGTGCTGAGAAAATAATTGAAAAGATTTTCCCTCCATCTACCAGATTGTTTGACGAACTAGATGAGTTCCTCCGAATTGCAGAGACTCTACCAGGAAAGTTTGATGAACATGTTAGCAAATTCCCTGATTTTGTCCACCAAGTTCCATTTCTTGATTTTGCGTTGACATTTTTGATATCATGGTTGAGGTTTTTGGTCTCTAAATTGACTGACTGGGGATCAAACAACACAAAGGAGAGGGAAATAAGAGTTGATATAAACTGTGACAATCTCAATATAGAAGGAGAATCAGCAGAGCAAGTGTACTTGAATATAGAATCGCCAAGCCACATTTCTATATCTGCTTCTTCGCTAAATGAGCCAGAGATGGTTCGCCAAGAACACAGTCCTGTAGATTCTTCAATGGATACTCAGAGTGAAAATGTGGAAAGGTTCTCACATGTGTCTAATTGTGCAGAAGATGAGACCAAGACATTTACTAAATCATTTAAGTCGGTTGTTATGGAGTGCAGTTACAAGGAAATGCTAGAGAAAGGGAAAAAGGAAAGCACAGAAAATGCATACGGAAGCTTTAAGGGGGATAGTCCTGAAGCAAATGCTACTGAGGAAGAAGTTGTAGAGAGCTGTAAGAAGGATGCGAACAAGAGCATTGGAAAGGAGCATCCGATTTTGGCACTATTTGAAGCAAGTTGGCACATGAAACCTGGAAAAATAGGTAAATGAGGCCGTAGCCATGAATTTCTTTCAAAACAAATGAACGAATGCAAGTTGGATTATGGCATGCCCTAGTAGAATTCAGTCAGTTTCAGATTTTAGACTTTACAAAAAGCACTCCATAACGGAGTGGATGCCAATGTTTTTCAACTAGCAGCAGCCTATTATACAAGTTGCTTGTGTTGTGGTACTATTTTGTTTGGTGATGGGTAACACTCTCTGGGGTTGATCTTGTCAGTTTAGAAACTACCGTTTAGCAAGTAACGCGTACTTCGTAATGTACCATTCCTTGAAGGCAACTGATTATGAGATTGTTTTACCTGCTTGTTTTTCTTGCCTTTTGAGGCATCTCTCATCAAATTTTCCTTCTCTGCGTTTTTCCAATAAACGATGCACCACGTTTTTCTAGAGCCTGGCAATATCATGTATGTAAACCAATTGAGAGTAGCTAGTGTACCTAATTAATGACTTGAAAAACTTATCTGTAAGACTATCCATCTCTCGTCATCCAAGATTTGTGTATGTTCCCGAGAGGATTTCAATCTCTTGAATAACAGGATGCCGTGCCATGGACGACGCAAATAAGTCGGAGAGAAAGTGTCGGAGGTTTGTTGGATGAGCAAGATGGCCCACGTGCTCGTCTAACAGCCATTTACCTAGCAAATACATTCCATTCATCCATGACCAAGAAATAGCACTTCTGGGTCGAAAGAAGTTTCAAGGATGAAGCTTGCGCATTTTGCTCATCGGTGCCAACATAGTTGGGATACCAGATTTTCCCGTTGGCTTTGGGTTCTTTTTAGGGTCTTATATACTGACTCAACCCCAATTAATGGTTATGAGATTTGTCAGAGAAGCCACCATTTGTTTCTAATCTAACTTGGGCAAATTGTCGAACATTTTGTATGCACATTTCAACCCCCACAGGGAATACCCCAAACATATGGAAACGAACGATGAATCATCCTTCAGAGAATCAGAAATTTGTAATATTTTCCACCCAAACCACAAGATATTAATATTTACTCAATGAACATTTATTTATCGGTCAAAAGTGTAGCATTGAAATGTTTATAGGTCAAACCAAAAGTGTAGCCTTCAATTCATATGCCTTGCCGCCTTGGGCCCTGTTTTTAAAAAATTCAGTTTTAAATCTTGATTAAATGAGCCCTATTTGAAACTTTTTTCAAAAAATGTAAACAGGAGGAGGTGAATTCATTGACGAAGGGAGGAGGTGAGTTCATTGACTTGGGGTCTATGTAGGAGAATAACATTAATAGCGATAAATCAGAAACAATACTCAGTATCTCACCTGTACCGGTACATACCGTACCAATAGAAAAACCAGTACTTCAACCGATCTAGTATTCAAAACCTTGTTCTTACTTAATTCAGGGTTAGTTTGGGCCAATTGGGGTACTCTCAGGGAACAAATCTCACTGCAAAAAAAAAAAGATCGGCACTACTAAGGTCACTCTTTGGCCTAGTTTAGCCTAAATAAATAAATAAAAATTAGATTATTTTTTTGTCTTTATTCAAAGTTTTTCTACATTTGTTAGCTTGGCATCAAATTTTTTTTAAATTATTGATTCGTCTCAATGAAAGGAATCTAAAAGATGAAAATTATGACCAAAATATTTAAAAATTCAATCAATATAAAAATAATTCCGAAACAAAAAGATCTTTTGACTTTTTTCTTTATTCAAAATTTTTCACGTCTTTTTGACTTTTTTTTGTTTTTATTCAAAAAATTATGAGTTTTGATCATAATTTTGTACATTTCCGATTCATCTCGTTAAGATGAATTAATAAGTCACAAAAATTTAACGCAAAACTAACAAATATGGGAAAAAAATGAATAAAGAGGAAAATAAAAAATAAAATTGACTTTTGAGGCCAAAAGAAATTTCATCCGTGAAGGCCAAGCATTCACCCACCCACCCCTGCATCCTCCATCCGTGAAGGCCAAGCATTGACTCCTCCTCAGTCAGCAATCATGGAACTTTACTGCTTTTCCATAATATGAAAGAGAAAAAAGGGGAGGGGGGGAATTCCTCACGGTGGGTTACCACCTAGCTAATAGTTGCCAAGGAAGACGAAGCATTTTTCGCCACCTTGACTCTGGAAGCTAGCTAGCTCATTCCAACAGATTTGGCCTATAAAAACCATGCTAACCAAATAGCCATGACTCAACCAACCACATACAAAATCTAAAAGCAAGCTTTCTTTCCACAAAGTTGGAGCCATGTTTTCTGTATCAAACATGCCTTCAACAACATCAGTTTTGTCAACATATACCACTTTTGCTGCATCAGCAATGCTGGTTAAGACAGTTCTCAATGAAGTCCAAAACCTAACCAACCAGCTCATTCCCCAACAACTCCGAGAGAAAATCTTAGCCAAATTAGGAGGCCTAATGGGAAACTCTTCATCTCAAATGACTCTTGTCATTGATGAGAACAATGGGCTCTCCATCAACGAAATGTTTGAGGCTTCAGAAATCTACTTGCGGATGAAAATAAGCCCTTCGGTTTTGAGGCTAAAGGTATCCAAAGCACCGTGTGATAAGACATTTTCCATCACCATCAATAAAGGCGAAAAGATTATCGATACTTTTGAAGATATTGAAGTCATTTGGCAAATGATATGCACTGAGACCCAAAAGACAACCAGCGACTATGATGGCTACCTCAATTCTGAAAAGGTGGAGCGTAGATCGATTGAGCTCAGCTTCCACAAGAAGTACAAGGAAAAGGTACTGAGCTCTTACTTGCCTTGTGTACTGGAGATGTCAAAAACCATAAAAGAAGAAGATAAGGTATTGAAGCTCCAGCCACTTGGACACTACCACGAGCATGTTAATCTTGACCATCCATCCACTTTTGACACCTTGGCAATGGATCCAACACTCAAGAAGGAGCTTATGGATGACTTGGACAGGTTCGTCAAGAGAAAAAAGTTTTACAAGAGAGTGGGGAAGGCGTGGAAACGAGGATACTTGCTATATAGGCCCCCTGGCACGGGTAAGTCCAGCTTGATTGCTGCCATGGCTAATTATCTGAAATTCGACATTTATGACTTGGAGCTCACAAGTCTCCAGAGCAATTCAGAGCTTAGGAGGCTTCTAGTCTCCACTGCGAACCGATCAATTACTGTGATCGAGGATATTGATTGCAGCAGCGACTTTAAGAACTGAGAAGCTGGAGGCTATGACCAAGGTGACAGCCAGGTGAGTTTTCAGGTTCACTCCCATCTCAATGTAGATGATGAATCAAAATTCAGCGTTCACTTGTTTGGTATTGAATCCATTTCATCTGCTTTGTTTCCTATTTTGGAAAACGTAGAAAACTTATTCAGTGAACGGAAAAGATAGGAACGCAAAGATGAAGGAGCTGCATAGAAAATTGCTCAAAAAATTCAAATTTAAACTCAAACTGGTGTAGTGAAGACCAACTTCTGACTTCTTTACTTACCAAAAAAAAAAACTTATGACTTCAGAGCCACAACTATTTTTTTTGTGCAAGTTTATCTATTCGAAATTGAACGAGAAAATTTTGATGAAAAATAACCCCCTTTTCGAAAAACAACAAAAGGTGTTTTCTATGACACTCCTCACAAGTATGAAATGGTGACTTTTCATTTATTTGCTTTTGAAAAAATGGAGGAGAAATGCAAAAGGAAAAACAATACCAAATAGATGGGCAATCTGTACCAAAAACTTCTCCTTCTCCTTGGGTTTGCGTAGACCTACTTCTTTCTTCCTCAATGATGTATCTCTTCCTCATTGACAGTTAACGCTCTCCGGGCTACTTAATTTTATCGATGGGCTCTGGTCGTGTTGTGGTGACGAGTGGATAATCGTATTTACCACAAATTACAAAGACAGACTTGACCCTGCATTGCTCAGACCAGGTCGCACGGACATGCACATCCACATGTCCTACTGCACTCCAAGCGGGTTTAAGATCCTTGCGTGCAACTACCTTGGCTTAACCGATCACTCCTTGTTTACTGAAATTGAGAAGCTCATAACGGAGGTGGAGGTTACCCCAGCAGAGGTTGCAGAAGAACTCATGAAACGCAAAGAAGCAGATGTAGCCCTTAAAGGACTCGTCAAATACCTGCACATGAAGAAAACAGAACATGTTAAAGCCAATACTGAAGGAGAAAAAGAAGTTAGAGCAGAAGACAAAGAAAGTGAGGAAGTAAAGGTAGAAGCTGAAACGAAAGGAAGGAAAACTAACAAGAGGAAGGCCAGAAGGGGAAGGAGCAGAAGATGAGCAATTTTATTTCCTGTACTAGTGTGTGACCCAAATAATGAGTTATTGAATTATTCAAGGTTTCCATATAATAGAATCCTTTTTAGTATGTAGTAACACCAATAATGTATGAAGGCATCCTCTGATCAAGTGTGCCTATTGAAGCAGCAAAATTCAGCGTTCACTTGTTTGGTATTGAATCCATTTCATCTGCTTTGTTTCCTATTTTGGAAAACGTAGAAAACTTATTCAGTGAACGGAAAAGATAGGAACGCAAAGATGAAGGAGCTGCATAGAAAATTGCTCAAAAAATTCAAATTTAAACTCAAACTGGTGTAGTGAAGACCAACTTCTGACTTCTTTACTTACCAAAAAAAAAAACTTATGACTTCAGAGCCACAACTATTTTTTTTGTGCAAGTTTATCTATTCGAAATTGAACGAGAAAATTTTGATGAAAAATAACCCCCTTTTCGAAAAACAACAAAAGGTGTTTTCTATGACACTCCTCACAAGTATGAAATGGTGACTTTTCATTTATTTGCTTTTGAAAAAATGGAGGAGAAATGCAAAAGGAAAAACAATACCAAATAGATGGGCAATCTGTACCAAAAACTTCTCCTTCTCCTTGGGTTTGCGTAGACCTACTTCTTTCTTCCTCAATGATGTATCTCTTCCTCATTGACAGTTAACGCTCTCCGGGCTACTTAATTTTATCGATGGGCTCTGGTCGTGTTGTGGTGACGAGTGGATAATCGTATTTACCACAAATTACAAAGACAGACTTGACCCTGCATTGCTCAGACCAGGTCGCACGGACATGCACATCCACATGTCCTACTGCACTCCAAGCGGGTTTAAGATCCTTGCGTGCAACTACCTTGGCTTAACCGATCACTCCTTGTTTACTGAAATTGAGAAGCTCATAACGGAGGTGGAGGTTACCCCAGCAGAGGTTGCAGAAGAACTCATGAAACGCAAAGAAGCAGATGTAGCCCTTAAAGGACTCGTCAAATACCTGCACATGAAGAAAACAGAACATGTTAAAGCCAATACTGAAGGAGAAAAAGAAGTTAGAGCAGAAGACAAAGAAAGTGAGGAAGTAAAGGTAGAAGCTGAAACGAAAGGAAGGAAAACTAACAAGAGGAAGGCCAGAAGGGGAAGGAGCAGAAGATGAGCAATTTTATTTCCTGTACTAGTGTGTGACCCAAATAATGAGTTATTGAATTATTCAAGGTTTCCATATAATAGAATCCTTTTTAGTATGTAGTAACACCAATAATGTATGAAGGCATCCTCTGATCAAGTGTGCCTATTGAAGCAGCATATTTTAGATTATGGCGGAAGTCATCTAAAAAAGTACGGTTGATTGGTTATATGCAAGTTGTTTGTACTGAAGAAAACGAAGGGGTAGTGAATGCCTTAGGGAAGATTTGACAATTGGCCGTATCCACAAAGTTCAGTAACTTACAGACAGTGGCGTGAATTATAGCAAAGATTCAAACCAACTAAATAGAAGCGAGAATTCATCATAGTAAAACATGGGATACACGAGGATGGAACACTATAAGCTTGCTATCACCCACATCGTTACCACATTCTATCAAAACAAAAGAAAAGCTATAAAAAATTAAAATCAACTATTAGAAACAGCGTATTATCAAAGCAAAACATGGGATACACGTACGCTGGCCCCGACATTTAGGTTGCCCTAGCCCAATCTTTTGCTTTGTTGCCCACTTACTATTAAGTCATACAAAAAAAAAAAAAAAAATACAAGTTTAAAAAAAAAAATTCAAAATTACATTGTTCTTATAACTTGAATAACATTAAAAAAATTAACATCAAAATGTTAACCTTGGTTATAGTACTTTATGTTTAGCATGATCCGATTCAAAGTCATTGCATTTTTTGAAGCAATATTTTTAATTGAGTCATCGTACTTTACTTATCCAAGAACTCGGGGCATGTTCCGCTCACATTTTTGTGTGTGGATTTTTGGGCTTTTTAATTAATATATGTGAGGAGAATGGTCTGTCTCGAAAACATAAAAAGTTTTTAAAAAAAAGGCAAAAAATTCCAAAAATGCTCTTAGTGTAACGAAGCCACATTTTCAATTGAGACCATAGCCAATCTGTTTAATCTTTCTTGCAAAATGGTAGTTCAAAGGTAAAAATAAAAACCGTGTTAGCTCGCTCAGTTTATTTTAACTATAACTTTTTTTTAATTAAATATAAGAACATATCACTTATACATCACTTTTGTGTTTGTTAAATCGAAAATTTCCAACAAAGTAATTTGTTTTCCGCAATATTGTGGACTGAGAGGAAAATAAAAAAAGGTAGAATAAAAATGTAGAAATAAAGATGATTTCATACTATTGTGAATTGGAAAGAAAACAAAAAGAAGTAGGACAAAATGAAGAAATAAAGGAAAAGGAGGGAGCGTTCCGCAATATTGTGGACTGAGAGGACAATAAAAAAAGGTAGAACAAAAATGTAGAAATAAAGATGATTTCATAATATTGTGAATTGGAAAGAAAACAAAAAGAAGTAGGAAAAAAATGAAGAAATAAAGGTAAAAGGGGGGCGCGCGTGGGAGGCATCTGGGGAATCGAACTCGCCATGCCTGGAACTTTTGCAACTTGTGGTGACAAGCAACACTAACTCACCAAGCAACTGACTTGTGATGGTGTAAGAAACTCTTTTAGATTTATATCTAACTCTAATTTTTTTTTTTTTCCGTTGTTCCAGCCCGGGGGGTTGCCCAAGCCCGAAGGCTGGCGGGGCTTACCCCGGGGTCGGCCCTTACACGAGGACTAAACACAATAAGCTGACACCCACAGCTTTCCCACATTTTGTATCAAACATATGAGATATGACAAAAAAGGAAAACAGTTCAATTGTGGCAGGTCATAGTTGCATTCAGTCATATAAATCGTTAGAGGAGTGCGTTCCAATGTTTTACAAGTAGCAGCAGCCTATTGTTTTTCGTGGTCGGTATGAACTCTCTGGGACTGGACTCATAGGTTTAGAACCTACTCTTAAGCGAACAATGAGCCTTATCAAAGCTCATGCATAAATTAACTCCATATGCCATCAGCTATATCAGAAGAACTTTTTGTAAACATAACGTTAGATTAATTCCTTCAACTACCTTGGCTTAACCAATCACTTCATGTTTACTGAAATCGAGAAGCTCACAACGGAGGTGGAGGCTACCTCGGCAGAGATTGCAGAAGAACTAATGAAAAGCGAAGAACCAGAGGTGGCTCTTAAAGGACTCATCAAATTCCTGCACTTGAAGAAAATAGAACATGTTAAAGCAAATATTGAAGGAGAAAAAGACATTGGTGCAGAAGAAGAAGAAAGCCAGGAGATAAAGGTAGAAGCTGAAACGTAAGGAAGGATAACTAATAAGAGGAATGCTAGAAGGGGAAGAATGCGAAGATGAGTATTTGTATTGCTGTAGTATGATGAGTTATCCAATAATTCCAGGTTTCCATATTTATAAAATCCTTTAAATTACAACAGAAGTCATCGGAAAAAGTACTTTTGATCGGCTACCATCCGTTTTCTGTACTGAAGAAAAGGAAGAGGAATGAGTGCTTTCAGGAAGATTAGACAACTGGAGATATCCAAAAAGTTCAATAACTACTTAGAAACTGGTTATACCCTATCGTGAACTGTAGCAAAGATGAAAACCAACTATCAAACACAAGACAAAAGAAAGCAAACAAGTTCAATTGTGGCAAGTCATAGTTGCATTTAGTTGCATTCACTCATTTACATTGTATATTTTCGTGGAGTGAGTGCCAATGTTCTAACAGTAGCAGGTGGTAGTTGTGAAGTCTCTGGGAATGAACTCATTACTCATAGGTTTAGAACCTACTCTTAAGCGAACGATGAGCCTTATCAAATCTCATGCATAAATTATCTCCATATGCCATTGACTGCATTGGAGCGATTATCCGTAAACATAACCTCAGACTAATTCCCTTCCATGTTAGCGTTTTATCTGTGGCAATGTCACTCTATTTAGCTTAAGGGCTGCCCCAAATGTCTTCAAGTAAAATAAAATAGGGTTGAAACAAACATTTTCTCAAACAACTGATATGCAAATGTGAAAACCGTACCCACAAACTGATCTCCCTAAAATCGCAAACGCTCCCGCAGCAGAAATATAGAACAATACAAATATGATCGTAGACTCACACGAACATTTTGTCAAACACCAAAAACGTAAAATGGTTACTTACCCAGGACTAAAGTTGTAAAGATGGATTTGGACTCTTTTCAAAACCAACTCGGATGATCAAGATCTCATATTTAAATATGGTTGAGAACATCAACCACACAAAAAATCATTGATCGGATCGGATATTATTTTGATCACGTGTTGGAAATTATTACTATTATTTTTTGATAAATCCGTTTCGAAACTATACGTACCGAACAGTTCCAATCATCAAATTAGTTCCAACAAAAACCCATGAGCTAGGATTGGAGATGAGCCAGTCCCAAATAATAACCCAATCAACACATCCACATATTAAACCTAATCCATATATTTTCCACCCAAACCACACAATAATAATAAGAATAATAAAAAAAAGTTGACAATTCACTCAATAAGCAACATAAGCAACATCAGGGTATGAAGAGATCAAGAAATCCTTGTCGGATACAGACTTAAAGAATTCTGACGACTTTGATCTTTAGAATTCTAGACCTTAAAAACGTGAAATTACACGGAGACCCCCTCATCTATACGGTTTGGACACAAACTCCCCTTAACGTTTAAAAACGACCATACTTACCCCCTCATATATAACTGTTACCCAATTTGCCCCCTTCCGTTACCCAAGTGACCCCTTCCGTTTGTTGCAAGAACACGTGTCACCAATTTTAAGCTTTTTTCGACGAAAATACCCTTTAGCACCAATATTTAGATGCTTTTTCCCTTTCAAACCTCAGTCTCCATCAGTCGCTCTTTCTCTCTCTATCTCTCCATCAGTCGCTCTCTCTCTCTCTCTCTAGTAGCCATGGAAGCTCGCAAGAACAGCAAAAGCAGCCACCATAGCCGCAACAACAACAGCCGCAGTAACAGCTACAACTCCAACTGGGTTGATGCGTATTGTGGTTGCGGAGAAAAAGCCCCATTGAGGACTTCAAATACGTATGCCAACCCTGGAAGGAGATTCTAGGGGTGTATCAACTACGAGGTGGGTCATAGCTATAACAATCCAATTTTCCCCCTAATTTCTCTTTTCTCCGAAATCTTTGCCCTAATTTTTGTGAAATCTTTGTCCTAAATTTTTGATTTTTAATGGGTTTGTAGGAGACAAATGCATGCAAATTTTTCATATGGGTTGATCCTCCTACTTGCGCTAGAGGACTAGATTACAGTAGATATTTTCAGGAAAAGATCAAAGAGCTGGAAAAAAAAGTAAGACAAACTGGAGAGGCTGAATGAAGTTATGGAAATGGACCTGGAAAAGAAGATGAAGAAGATGGACAGGCTGATGCGAATTAACAATGAATTGAAGAAGAAAAATGAAGTGATGTGGAAATGCAATGTGCTGGCATGGCAGTTATAGGTGTACTTTTGGTACTTTGGTTGGCTAATTGGAAACACACCTACGGTGGGATGTTGTACCTACCATGAACTTGTGGAAGATGTAATCACCCTAATGCAATGAAATATGTGCTTTGTGTTATGGTAAACTTGTGTTACCACTCATGTGGTTTGTATTAACATGAATGGCTTACTAACCGTCACTCTTTTTCTACGATTATAAATTCACCTAAAAATGCCCAACAAAGGATAAACAAAGGCATTACAATATATCATTAAAGCAAATAAGCTTTGTACACTGCCATTACCAAAATCAGAATCCAGTGGCCTTGTACAAAGGCATTACAAACATGAAGTCATAAGCCTTAAACCAAGGCATTACCAAAAGTATCAAAATAAATGTCTCATGCCATTAGCCATTTACAAGGCATTAACAAAATGGATAAGCTAAGCTAAGGCATTACATTCATCAAGCCATAAGCCTTACACAAAGGCATTACATTCATCAAGTCATAAGCCTTACACCAAGGCATTACAAAAATAAATGTCTGATGCCATTAGCCATTCACAAGGCATTAACAAAAAGGACAAGCTAAGCTAAGGCATTATCAAAATAAATATACCTGGCATTAGCAAAAAATAGTTCCAGAAACTGTCACAAGGCATATCTACCAGTCACTTTGTAGGATCATTTGAGGCTTGAGAGGAAATATGAGGTAGATTACTAGATTGTTGACTGGAAAACCAACCGTCACCGACATTTCTCAATCTCTTAGAAGCCTAACAAAATAAACAATCAATTACTACATAAGTCATCGACATTAGTATAGTGAATTAACTACATAACTAATAGGCATTAGGCATTAGTATACCTGCTTCTGTTGTAGTTGGTTAACTGTCTTTCTTTTAGCAACTCCCACATTTTCACTTGCAGTAGATGCAACAGGCCCAATTCTTCTGCCCCTTCCTCTGCCAACAGCAGCCACATTTCCACTTGCATCAGACCCAATTCCTTTACCCCTTCCTCTTCCTCTTCCTCTACTAGCAGCTGCCACATTTCCACTTGTATCAGTCCCAATTCCTTTACCTCTTCCTCTGCCAACAGCTGTCAGACTTCCTCTTCCATTGCCCTTGTCAACTACAGTAGTCCCATTCTCAATTGTTGTTCCCCTTCCTCTGCCAGTTCCTCTTCCTCTTCCTTTACCAACAGTCCCACTTCCACTTCCTGTTCCACTCTTCTTTGGTTTACCAGCTGGTGGCACACCAGAATACATTTGTTTTTGTTTCCCATAGTACTTGCCCTTATGATTAACCCAATTCTCTGGTGGTGTTTTACAAGTCCTTCTATTGTGGCCAAATGTCCCACATTGTCTGCACATGAGAGTAATATGATGCTTTCTAACCTTGTAAGGATTTTGGGGCTCATCCACTCCTTTTCTCCTTGCCTTCTTTGGCCTCCCAATTGGTATTCTTATAGGTGGAGGCATTATGGGATCACATTCAGTGGTTGGCCACAAGCTTTTATCTGGTATTGGATAGATCCTCTGACTATAAGTCCTCATAAACGTCTCAGTTGAGTAACAATCATTTACATAATCCTCAAGTTGGGCCTTGTGAGATATGATAGCTGCACATCCATGAGTGCAAGGAATTCCTTTTAGATCCCATCTCCTACAAGTACAGCTGTGCTCCCCAATGTCAACCACATATACCTTGTCTGCACTTGTCACTTCAAACACTGATCCCCCTGAGTATATAACCTGCAGTCCTCTTGCATTAACCTTTTTCCTTTCAACATTCTTAGCAATACTTGGACACAACTTACCCTTAAACTTGCTACTGTAATCAAGTCTGGCCACATATCTTACCATAAGTTGTCTCCTAATTGTGTCTACCAGTGTCACTATGGGCTTATCCCTTGCTTCAGATATCCATGTATTGAACCCCTCACTCATGTTGTTATCCATCCTGTTAACCATGGACCTAGGGTTGTAGTAAGCTCTAGCCCAAACCTCTGAAACCATTCATGTGCCTTTTTGTCTACATTCTTTATCTCTGCCATTTTTTTATTAAACTCTGGAATTGTGTAGGCAGAGGCTGCTCCCCAAAACATATTTTTGTATTCTTTTCCTTTGTAGGTTTTGTTGAAATTGGCATACATATGCCTTAGACAAAATCTGTGCTCCACATTAGGCATGAGTTGCTTGAATGCTTCAATCAAACCCTGCAATAATCAATCACAAAGTTACAATCAATTTAGGCAGTTAGAAATAAGGAATTTGTGCAGTAAGAAATAAGGAAATTATGCTGTTACAATCAATGAAAGAATAATGAAGTTACAATCAGTGAGTAAAGTTACCTTTTGCCTATCAAACATGAAACATCATCCCCTCTCCTCAGGTCTTCCTATGATTGCCAATAGATTCTCATCAGGTCTTCCTATGATTGCCAATAGATTCTCTAAAAACCAAACCCAGCTATTTTTCAATTCAGCTTCCACAATGGCCATGCACAGAGGGTACATTTGGTTGTTGCCATCTCTAGCTGTTGCATGCATAAGTTGTCCACCATAAGGGCCTTTGAGGAAACATGCATCTAAACCTATGAAAGGTCTGCAGCCAGCAAGGAACCCCTTAGCTTGAGCATCAAAGCAGATAAATAATCTTTGGAACACCACAGCTGGCTCATGCACAGGCCTGTCCACCTTCAAAAGGGTAGTTGACCCTAGGTTTTGCTTAACCAAAATCATACAGTAGTCTCTTAATCTCAAGTATTGTTCCTCATGATTCCCTTGGATTACATCTAGAGCAGCTTTCTTGGCTCTATAAGCCTTCTTGCTTGAGACATCTAGCATCCATTTCCTCCTAACATCGTTTTTAAGTGTCTTGACCTTTTTGTTTGGTTCATCAGTGAGCTCCTCCATGTATTTTTTGGCTATCCACTTAGATGTTGCATACTTGTTGATGTATTTTCTAGTACAGCAATGGTCAGCACTCAATCTCTTAATCTGGAATGATTTCTCACCATGCATTGGGGATGCATGTAACGTAAAACCACACTTTTCTTTGCAAATAACAGTGACCCTACTAGATTCATTCTTTAAATATGTGTATTCACACCCTTCCCTACTGTGGAACTCTTTGAGGAGACCTTTGAATGCAGTCACATTAGGGAAAACCATAACCTCCACTAGTTTGGGGTTCTTCATATCCTTAGCCTCATCAAACTCAATGAATTTCTTCTTTCTTTTGTGCCCACCCTCCTCCTCCTCCTCCTCATCATCATTTGACAAACATCCTACGTCATCACTTTTATCACTAAGTTCTCCTTCATCATTCATAATCTCAATGGCTGGTTCATTAATAACCACCACTCCAACTCCTTGTTCAACCTCTTCATCATCTTCCAAGTCATCTTCATCTGAGTCAACAAAGCCACTAAAACTGTCATCGTCGTTGTTATCTCCACTTTCATCACCACTGCCATCACCCCTGTCCCACTCTTTATCAGACTCATCATCTTCATCAACTGGACCAATTGGTATTATGCCTTGATCAAGTTCAGCTATGTCATCAGGGGCAACTAAGTCATCAAGGTCAATCAGGTCATCAATTTGTCCACTATGGTCAGCCTTAGTCAAACCAGATTCCTCTTCACCACTAGGTTTCTTGTGCTCCATCATAGGGTTATGCACATATACATCAATCACATTTGAGTTGTTGTCCTTGTGCATTGCAAACAGATCTAACATAGTTTTATCAGAGTTTACAACCACCAACCCATCATCCATAGTTTGAGTTGGAGCCTTTTGGTACATCTCACAGACATCAAGACACTCAAATTCCTTAAGTATAGACTTTAGGTCAAAGTAGGACAGCATGTCAGGGTCAATTGTAACTGGGACCACTTTCCCCCCAACATACTTTTTTGGGGGTCCCTCAGATATATAACCTCCATGGTAAAATACCAGATTAACTACTGGAAAATCCATTTGAAATCTGAAAAGCAAAACGAAAAAAGAATAGAAAGGTCAATTATTGCCTTTGTTTGGACAAAGACAGACATGGGGGACCAAACGACTTCAGTTAATGCATAATGGGGGGGGACCAGTTATAGAGAAATGCTTTAAAGGGCCATACCAAACACAAAACAACAAAAGCCCTAATTTTTAAAACATCCAAGTCAACGACAGAATACAATAAACAACGGATTCCAACAAAACCCACATGCAATGCAGTTCGAGCTAGGATTCCACCCAAAAAAGAACATTCTTTATCAGTACAGAACAGATTCCAACCAAAAAAGAACAGAAAAATCAGTACAGAACATATTCCAACCAAATAACAACAGAAAAATCAGTACACAACAGATTCCAACTAAAAAATAACAGATTCCAACCAAAAATGAACAGAAACAATGATATAATATGTACGTATACATCTATATTTGCGCCACCCATACAATAATACGATCTAGGGTTTTTAACGTATAAAACATACCTTGGAAACTAAGGTTGGATACGATGTGGAAAAATTAGTACAGAAGTTCCAAGCTTGATCTTATTCGATGTGGAAACTATAGTCTTCAACGATCAGAATGCATGTTCAAGATTGGAGAGGAAGAGAGAGTGTCGCCATGATCGAGTCAACTGCAGAGGAAAGGAAAAAGTGAAGTCTGCATTAGGGCTAATTAAGAAAGGGTACATTTGTCATTTCATTCCTTCCGTTAACGTCGTTTCTTGTTTTCTCGTTTTAAATATATGAGGGGATAAGTATGGTTGTTTTTAAACGTTAGGGGGTGTTCGTGTCCAAAACGTATAGATGAGGAGGTCTCCGTGTAATTTCACCGTTTAAAAAATATAAAAATGAGCACCTCTATTTATAGAAGATGTGAGATGGAGAGTCATGGAAAATCCAACCTCCTATGTATTTATCTTTCTAATTAATTCTTTTATTTAATGTAAAAGAAATAATTATAATTTGATAATTATCCTTCTTTCTTTTATTTTAGGAAAAGACAATTTTATTTTAGGAAAGACAATTATATAAAGAGAAATACAATTATTATTTTATCAAGTGGCTTAATTTGATTGGCTGGGTTTAATAAAAATAATAATTGCATCACTTCGACATGTGACACCATTTGATTAGCTCATTCGTGTAATTTTGACTTTGATTAGTCCATTCGTGTAATTTTGACTTTGATCTTAAGACACTTGGCAACATTTGATTGGCCATTTATCATGCCCTATTTGTTAGGTCCCACAATATGTGGCAACTTGTGATTGGCTTGAAATTTTATATGTCTACAGATGCCCCCTCAAGATTTGCTCATGCACAAAAGTGAGTAGGTCTCGAAACATTAACTTGACTTGATGCCGAAAATTTGTATATTCGGCAATTTTTCCCTCGACATTTGGTGTCAATTCGAATTTGAATTCGTGACCCAAACTAAAATCCATAGTCTTGCGTAACTTGAATTTATCTTTGCATGACTTGAATTTATCTTCAAAGGCAACAATATGTGAGAGCCTAATTTATTTGTGGACTAAAGTTTGATAGTCCAACAAATTAAACCCACGTTGCTAGATCTTGGATGGATTTGGCCGCATGAACCAAGGCTTCGGGAGATAAAATTAGCGGGCCCATTGTGATAGCTTTTCACCGCTTGGGAAATCTCGTGGTCGGAGGCCACAGCTTAAACACAATCCTATTTGTATAGGGGATTAGGGTGTTGGGAGTTGTTTTCCGATTAGAAGATAGTTTAATCTTTGCCTATAAATAAAGAGCAACAGAAGCGTACATTTCGTAGTGCAGTGTTCGGCGTCAAAAGCAGACTCATCAAGGTAGGTTTTCAACCTCTTCGTCTTCTAGCCTCTTGTTTTTCTTTTTGTCTTTTGCTATTTTCTTATTGTGCCAAGTACATGCCATGTACTGAATCTTTATCCAAGCATAGCTTGTAGCAAACAAAACAACGTGCAGGGCTCCTCCTTTGGACTTCTCCTCTTTTTGTCTACGGCTTTACACAATTTTCCTTTAGGCAAATAATTTTGTTTCTTCTTCATCTTCAGGCTTTGTAGGCCAAAACACGTGAAACGAAATTTTGAGGGTTACTAGATTAGAATATTTGTTTTACCGATACAAAGTAAACCCTTTATTTTGTACTGAGCAAGTCAAAAGAAAAACTTGGCATTATTTTGACTTCTTGTGGTACCACTGTATCGATGGTAAAACAATTGAACGTTTTCTGTAACACGGCACATGCTATTGGTTGCGAGCTAAACTTTTTGCCAAAGCAACAGAATAGTTTGCAACTGTCTTCTTTTGCCATAGTTTTACTTACAGATAGCCAACCTCTGAAGTTTCTTCTATGCAATTTTTTATGCACATATATATTGCCATCATCAAGTATTTAACACATGAACTTGTCTTCCACAGCGGTTGCAAAGTCCACACATAATCTGAGTAATGTACCCTTCTGTTTGATGGCTAACAAACCTTTATTTATTTATTTTCTCCCGTTTTGGCAGGTGCAAGAAATCCTTGAGTCTTGACCAGTGAACAGGGTGTTTGGGTTTTAAATTTTGATTGCACCTTGACTTTTCTTTTACATATCAGTGCTCTGAACTTTCCCTTTAGTGCTGTCAACTGTCTTCTTCTTGTAGATTTGGTGCTTTGCGATTGCTTTTTCGAGCTCCAGGGCTCCGCCACTGCTATTTCTTTGAGTTTTAAGGCTCCGCATCTTCTTCGAGCTTTAAGGCCCCGTGCCACTGCTTCTTCGAGCTTAAGGCTCCACAATGCACTACTACAAAAATAGATAAAGATCTCGGTCATCAGGTGTGATATTTCACTTTTAATCTCGCATTCAAAATCGTGGTCTATCAAAATGTAATTAAAAGTCCCTATCTTTTAACCATAGGATAAAAACCGTGATTAAAACTTATTGAAACTGTGATTAAAAATGACAAAACCGTGACCTTTAATAGCTTAACATCTCAATTTTATTATAAAACCGTGGATGTTTAGAGAGAAATAATCTCAATTTTGGAAAAAATCGAGATTAAAAGTGGCATTTTTCTAAGGGAAAAAATCCCACTTTTTTCTGCTGTTGGGTTTTGAACTCAAGTCTCTTGAGTTTTGCAAAGAAGCAAGGAATAGCAAAGCAGAAACAACATGCCATGAAAATTCCTATCTGAAAATGATATCTAAATTTTGCTACAAACTGACTGGCAATTGCAACATTTACCTTTTCAATCCATTTAGCTATAAACCAATGTATAAGCAAGATACATGATATCTTCTAACCTATTACTGATTGCATATAGAAGGAAACAATAAGTGATAGTTGTACTGAAACAACAATGGGTACTTGCAAAGGAAATTAAGCTAGTCAAGAGCTTGTTGCAACAGTTGTAATATGCGGTTTTTTGCCCAACGAGCTTCTCTCAGAGGTAATAACGCTTGAGTTTATCCAAGTTGACTAGAGTCAAGAACTCATTGCCGCCAAGATCTATGAGTTGTATTGCTCCTCCCGATAGAATAGTCTTGATAATGTACGGCTCGGACCGGACCACTTTGGTCGAAACTTTGCCCGCGGATCAAAAATCGGTGCTTGAATCTCTTTAAGAACCATATCCCCTTCTGCCAAGTCCCTGGATTTCACCTTCTTATTAAATGCATGTGCGATCCTCCGTGGGTATCCTTGAATGTGGTATAAAGCTCTCAGTCTCCGTTCATCAAACAACATGAGCTCCTCCAACCTCATGCTTAGCCATTCCGCCTCCTCAACTTCGTATTCAACCATGACCCTTATGGATAGCAATTCTAGCTCGATGGGGAGCATGGCTTCCATACTGTACACCAAAGAATAGGGTGTTGCCCTTGTCATAGTACGAACAGATGTCCAGTATCACCAAAGCCCTAGCGGTAGTTGTTCGTGCCGATTCCTAGCGGATTTGATGGTCTTTTCAAGGATCGTCTTTACTATCTTGTTTGCTGCTTCTACAGCCCCGTTGGTTTGCAGGTGATAGACCACTGACTTGTGCACTTGAATTTGGAATTCCTCTAGAACTTCTCGAGCTCGTCCTTTGAAATGTACCATGTTGTCTGACACAAACCCTTAGGGAACCCCATATCAATTGATGACATTCTGCTTGATGAAATGAGTGATTTGGACTGCTATCAGGGTTGCATAGGAAGTTGCTTCTTCCCACTTTGTGAAGTAATCTATATCGTCCAGGATGAACTTGTGACCGTTGGATGCAGCCGACATGATCCTTCCAATGACATCGATTCCCCACATAGAGAAAGGCCAAGGTGAGGTCATTTAGGGTAGTTAGGATGGTGGAACGTGCATGAGGTTGGCATGAATCTGACAATTGTGGCACCGCCGCACGTAATCTATACACTTTGTTTACATGGTAAACCAGAAGTAGCCTTGCTTCAAAGTCTTCTTAGGCATCATACCATTCATGTGAGGGCCGCAAACTTCCTAGTGAATCTCCTCTATTATCCTTGTCGCTTCGGTACCATGAACGCATAACTTGTGCAATCGGGAATGGGACCTTTGGTACAGCTTTACCCCACAGGTGATGAACTGCGCTGCAAGCATTGGGAAAGCGATTTGATCCTTCTTACTTGCCTTGGCGGGTTACTATCCCCCCTCAATGAAGTTCCAAATGTCATGATACCCATTGTTGGGTTCATCAATGGCCATGAAGTGTTTGTACACCGGTGAATTTCTTCGCTCGATCATGATTGGCCTCAACCTCACATGACTGGGATTTCTACCATGGATGCCAATGTTGCAAGAGTATCAGCGAATTGGTTTTTGAGTCTTGGCACATGAGTAAAGGTTACCTTGTTGAAACGAGGAATCAAATCTCAACTTTTGTGAAAACAAACAATTACAGAGGTTGAGATTCAAAGGTCATTCCACAATTCTTTTTGGTGAAAATACCTCAAAATACAATCCAGTCTTCTTGATTTCATTTCGGTCACCATAACAAATAGAGTAGCTTTTCTACTTCATATTCTCCTGAAGAAACTGAAGATTCATAATCAATATCTTCATCTTCATCACAGTCCAAGCTACTTTATTCAGAATCTGAGACTTCTATATCAGAATCCACTAATCAAAATTCTTTACACAATTTTTGCCACGGGGTGAGCGCACCTAAGCCTCTCGTTGGCAAAGGCCCTCCGATGGAAAAGTCAATATCACGTACTCAGAAACCCTAATTATCAATAGAAAAGAGATTAATTGTAAAGTATGGCGTACCTTTTACGGTTTTACCTCTAGGTTTGCTTCATTGTAGACACCCCAATTTGGAAATCTCGGACACCTTTTAAGTCCCCAATGATGATAAAAAAAAATGATTTAAACCTTTGGATTGATATAAACCTTTTGGAGCGCTACCTTTCGAAAACCATAGACAAGTGGCCGATAAGCTTCCCAATGATGAAAATGTGCTTGAAAAGCTTTAGACAATACTCTTTGTACTCAAAGGACTGAGGAAACACCTTAAGAATTAGGAATGAGAGTGCCGAGTGACGCTTAGAATGAGTGAGTACGTGTTTTGGCCATCGTGGCACCAACGGTCTTTGGTTTAGTCTTCTTTCAGTCCATTTTTCATAAAACAAACTTCCTTATTTTTATGTTTGGATTCCACCACCTTTTAGTACATTTAAAACCCTCTTTATCGATATATAATAAGCCCTAATCCGATTTGAAATGAGAGAGATACAAGGATTTGGCCTAGACTTCTTTTTCGACCACCTGAGGATAGAATCGTCATATCTTTTGATGTACACAATTATTTTTATCCAAACTACTTGGGTTAGAAAGTAGACTTAACGAGCTTTCCAACGGTTCAAAGAACACCTAAAACCGAGTTTGGGAGTGTCTGGGGTGGCCTTTCGAAGTTTGGCCTGTTGAGCAGTTACCTGTACCATACGGCAGTCAACTGTGTCGTACGGTGGTCAACTGTGCCGTACGGTAGACATATTTCTACCGTACGGTAGAGTTTTTAACCGCCTAAACTTAAGTCGGTTGCGATGTGCCGTACGGTGGAAGCCTAGTGCTGTACGGTAGAGTTTATGTGCCGTACGGTAGACACAAAGTCGGTTAAAAATGCGTGCAGACCAAGTTTGCTTCATTTTCAAGCCATTTTTATCCTATAAATACCTCCCCCTTCATTAGACAAGACATACAATTTTTTGGAAGAAAAAGAAAGAGAGGGGACATTTTTTGGAAAAAAAAGGAATACATTTTTTTTGACAAAAATAGCTTCAAACAGTTTTGAAAATCAATACATCTCTTCATTCTTTTTTCAAGCACTAAAAATATCATCTTCTTTCCAAAACCAAGTCCAAAACCGTTTTCAAAAGCAACCCACAATCCAAAGACAAGACCCACACCCTTTTTGCCATAGTATACCAAAGCTTACGAACCCGGTCATTTGAAACTGTGCCATAGACATTGCCATATCTTCAATCATCCAAAGAAAGGCTTGCATTTCAAAAGGTATGATTTTTTGCTTTGTATTCTGAGGGGTACACCATTAATCTCAGGTTGGTTCCTTATACCAGCTTTGGGTCTAAATGGTTCAAATAATGCAAGAAATTAAAGTTGGCAGCCCATATATCTCCACCGTATGGCCTACATGATTGCCGTACGGTAGAGGTTTTCTAGGGAACAGTTTTTGTTTGCAACTCTTTTCCTTCTTCTGTTTTATTAAAAATCAATATGATATGTCATGCTATTCCATGATTCATTTGAAATAGTACATGTCATGCTAGCTAAATTCATGAATTGTATCAGCCATATATTATGGTCTTACATAGGTACTGTCTAATTAGTACCTAAGCATGCATGCCTTTTTAGGTCTCTATAAGCTCTGTTTGGTCACTTGACGTTGCCAACCACAAAGTCCAGTGCCGTACGACACTCCTCTCTGCCGTACGGTGGTGTTTGACGTGGAACAGAATCATCGTTTGGCTCCTTTTCATATGCAAGCATGCTTATCAATATCTGTTCTTGGTATAAACTATTTTATATGCTATAGCTGCTTACGTGCAAAGGTAACCACAAAATCAGTATCATACGGCACAACCCTCTGCCGTGCGGTGGAGCATTTCGTGGGACAAAGTGTTGATCTAAGTTATTTTCTGCAATTAATATGCAAGCATGCCTGATTCGTTTTCCATTACTAGCATACACTGTATCATTGATTCTGTTTCAGGCATGAGCATTTGCGTTGATATTCAATTATTTGCATGCTATAAACTGTTTATGTGCTATAACTGTTTGTGTGGCATTAAAAGTTCAGCAATAAAATGATTTTCAAAATCCCACAAATATTAGTAGAGACCGATTTTATCGGGCGAGGGAGGTGCTTTTCCAAACAAAACCTTTCCCCCTCGTAATCTGGCTCCCGAACCCAAAACTCTCTGTTTTTTGACCAAAACCTTTTCAAAGGGCAAAAGAGTCACATTTTTCAAATAAATGGTTTCTCAGGGACAGTCCTTTTCAAAACCCGGGTGGCGACTCTCAAACGAACCAACCATTTCCCCTTTTTCTAACACTAAAAATACAAAAAAAAAAAGAGACGGGGAATTTTTCAGGGCATATAGCCCACATTCATCTTTATAGATATGAACATGGAAGTATGGAACTTTCCTAATTTCCCATTAAAAAAAAAAAAAGGGGGCGGGGGGGTGCTTGCAATCCTCATGGTGGGTTACCACCTAAGAATTGCCAAGGAAGATTGCACTTTATCGCCAGCTTGACGTTGTCTTACTCCCTCTGCTTCCATAGCAATTTTGTTAACGAGCCCACCACCAAAATTTCAAAGAGCTTCCACTGGAAGCTCATTCCAACAGATTGGGCCTATAAAAAAACCATGTTCCCCAAAAAGGCAGGACTCAACCAGCCACATACAAAATCTAAAAGCAAGCTTTCTTTCCACAAAGTTGGAGCCATGTTTTCTGTATCAAACATGCCTTCAACAACATCAGTTTTGTCAACATATACCACGTTTGCTGCATCAGCAATGCTGGTTAAGACAGTTCTCAATGAAGTCCAAAACCTAACCAGCCAGCTCATTCCCCAACAACTCCAAGAGAAAATCTTAGCCAAATTAGGAGGCCTAATGGGAAACTCTTCATCTCAAATGACTCTTGTCATTGATGAGAACAATGGGCTCTCCATCAACGAAATGTTCGAGGCTTCAGAAATCTACTTGCGGACAAAAATAAGCCCTTCGGTTTTGAGGCTAAAGGTATCCAAAGCACCGTGTGATAGGACATTTTCCATCACCATCAATAAAGGCGAAAAGATTATCGATACTTTTGAAGATATTGAAGTCATTTGGCAAATGATATGCACTGAGACCCAAAAGACAACCAGCGACTATGATGGCTACCTCAATTCTGAAAAGGTGGAGCGTAGATCGATTGAGCTCAGCTTCCACAAGAAGTACAAGGAAAGGGTACTGAGCTCTTACTTGCCTTGTGTACTGGAGATGTCAAAAACCATAAAAGAAGAAGATAAGGTATTGAAGCTCCAGCCACTTGGACACTACCACGAGCATGTTAATCTTGACCATCCATCCACTTTTGACACCTTGGCAATGGATCCAACACTCAAGAAGGAGCTTATGGATGACTTGGACAGGTTCGTCAAGAGAAAAAAGTTTTACAAGAGAGTGGGGAAGGCGTGGAAACGAGGATACTTGCTATATGGGCCCCCTGGCACGGGTAAGTCCAGCTTGATTGCTGCCATGGCTAATTATCTGAAATTCGACATTTATGACTTGGAGCTCACAAGTCTCCAGAGCAATTCAGAGCTTAGGAGGCTTCTAGTCTCCACTGCGAACCGATCAATTATTGTGATCGAGGATATTGATTGCAGCAGCGACTTTAAGAACCGAGAAGCTGGAGGCTATGACCAAGGTGACAGCCAGGTGAGTTTTCAGGTTCACTCCCATTTCAATGCAGATGATGAATCAAAATTCAGCGTTCACTTGTTTGGTATTGAATCCATTTCATCTGCTTTGTTTCCTATTTTGGAAAACGTACAAAACTTATTCAGTGAACGGAAAAGATAGGAACACAAAGATGAAGGAGCTGCATAGAAAATTGCTCAAAAAATTCAAATTTAAACTCAAACTGGTGTAGTGAAGACCAACTTCTGACTTCTTTACTTACCAAAAAAAAAACTTCTGACTTCAGAGCCACAACTATTTTTTTTGTGCAAGTTTATCTATTTGAAATTGAACGAGAAAATTTTGATGAAAAATAACCCCCTTTTCAAAAAAAACAAAAGGTGTTTTCTATGACACTCCTCACAAGTATGAAATGGTGACTTTTCATTTATTTGCTTTTGAAAAAATGGAGGAGAAATGCAAAAGGAAAAACAATACCAAATAGATGGGCAATCTGTTCCAAAAACTTCTCCCTCTCCTTGGGTTTGCGTAGACCTACTTCTTTCTTCCTCAATGATGTATCTCTTCCTCATTGACAGTTAACGCTCTCCGGGCTACTTAATTTTATCGATGGGCTCTGGTCGTGTTGTGGTGACGAGAGGATAATCGTATTTACCACGAATCACAAAGACAGACTTGACCCTGCATTGCTCAGACCAGGTCGCATGGACATGCACATCCACATGTCCTACTGCACTCCAAGCGGGTTTAAGATCCTTGCGTGCAACTACCTTGGCTTAACCGATCACTCCTTGTTTACTGAAATTGAGAAGCTCATAACGGAGGTGGAGGTTACCCCAGCAGAGGTTGCAGAAGAACTCATGAAAAACGAAGAAGCAGATGTAGCCCTTAAAGGACTCGTCAAATACCTGCACATGAAGAAAACAGAACATGTTAAAGCCAATACTGAAGGAGAAAAAGAAGTTAGAGCAGAAGACAAAGAAAGTGAGGAAGTAAAGGTAGAAGCTGAAACAAAAGGAAGGAAAACTAACAAGAGGAAGGCCAGAAGGGGAAGGAGCAGAAGATGAGCAATTTTATTTCCTGTACTAGTGTGTGACCCAAATAATGAGTTATTGAATTATTCAAGGTTTCCATATAATAGAATCCTTTTTAGTATGTAGTAACACCAATAATGTATGAAGGCATCCTCTGATCAAGTGTGCCTATTGAAGCAGCATATTTTAGATTACGGCGGAAGTCATCTAAAAAAGTACGGTTGATTGGTTATATGCAAGTTGTTTGTACTGAAGAAAACGAAGTGGTAGTGAATGCCTTCGGGAAGATTTGACAATTGGCCGTATCCACAAAGTTCAGTAACTTACAGACAGTGGCGTGAATTATAGCAAAGATTCAAACCAACTAACTAGAAGCGAGAATTCATCATAGTAAAACATGGGAAACACGAGGATGGAACACTATAAGCTATCACCCACATCGTTACCACATTCTATCAAAACAAAAGAAAAGCTATAAAAAAAAAAATTAAAATCAACTATTAGAAACAGCGTATTATCAAAGCAAAACAAGGGATACACGAGGACTAAACACAATAAGCTGACACCCACAGCTTTCCCACATTTTGTATCAAACATATGAGATATGACAAAAAAGGAAAACAGTTTAATTGTGGCAGGTCATAGTTGCAGTCAGTCATATAAATCGTTAGTGGAGTGTGTTCCAATGTTTTAGAAGTAGCAGCAGCCTATTGTTTTTCGTGGTCGGTATGAACTCTCTGGGACTGGACTCATAGGTTTAGAACCTACTCTTAAGCGAACAATGAGCCTTATCAAAGCTCATGCATAAAGTAACTCCATATGCCATCAGCTATATCAGAAGAACTTTTCCTAAACATAACGTTAGATTAATTCCTTCAATGTTTCGGATGCGTTTTAAGTATGGCAATCTGTCACTCTATTCCCCAAATGTAAGGTTGTCTCAAACACTTTGTCAAACAGCTGATATGCAAATGTGAAAAGGGCACCCACAAAATTGTCACCCCTAAAATCACAAATGTTCCTACAACAGAAATATAGAACAATACTATTGATCATAGATTCACACAAACATTTTGCCAAACTCCTGAAACGTTAATGGTTACTTACCATTACCCAGGAAATTGACCTCACAATCCAGACCACTCAGACCAGATCTTTATAGATGGATTTGTTTCCTCTCCAATCCTCAAAAATGGACTGGCGGGTACAAATTCGAAGTTCATTTTGTACCCTTTTCAGACCCAACTCGGAATCTCATTTAGGACCCTTTTTTCAGACCAAAAATCACATTGATCACGTGAAATTTGGAGCTGAAATTGGAAAGGGGCCGCGCGAACGCTGGCCCCAATACCACAAATTATGAAGTATTATGACGTAGGCTAAACCTCTTGGGCTGACCTTAGGCAGGCACCCCCAAAGTGCAATGAGGTCACCAACGTAGGCCATGGGCCTTGTTGATCGCCCATAGACCCCGTCCAGGTAAATACGTATGTTTCAACGTCCTTCGTCTATGCTTTTTATTCGTTCGTTTGGGTGCGCTCCTCTTCTTCCTTTCGATGAGTGATTCTGAAGGACTTGAGCCCTGCTGCCCTGACCGCTCCCTCTGCTTCAATACCCTGACTGCTCCCGTTGCTTCAATACGTGAATGATAACTTCCTTAACGGCGAGCCTCATCAAATGGAATACCATTAAAGCATCCGCATCAACCTCTTTAAATTTTGGACCAAATTACACCTTAAAAAACCACTTTATTACTTTAACTACTCATTTATAAAATGTACACTGCATCATCAGAGTCTCTGTATAAAAACTACTCCATCTGGTTAAAAATATTGTCTGTTTATTCTTTTTTATTCCGTTGTTTTGGTTGATCTCTCTTTGTCTCTTCTTCTCAAAGCGCTTCCCTCAGAAAACAAAGCACAAAGGAAAAGGCAGAAGAAGGAAACACCAATCAGAAGAACATGGGAAGAGGCAAAATTGCAGAAGTGGTGTGATAGACAAAAATTAGGGCGCTGATCTGGATATGAGAGGAGAGAGAGTAGATGAGGAAATAGGAGAAAGAGACTCATCATGTGCTGGCTCTGTAATGGCGAATCCAGGAGAAAATGGAGCCTTCGGCTATGGCGTGAAATGAATAGATGCGCGAGAGAGAAGAGGCCAGGCTTTGTGGGAAATAATTAAAAATTAGTGGCGGGTGAACAGTGTGTCTTTATTTGTGACGAGGGACTGTTACAATTGTAAATTACAGAGACGTGAAGCGAGGCTGATAAACTTGAGTTTTCAGAATTTCAATCGCTACTTTAAAGAATAAAGGCCTTTAGAGATGCTAGTGTGGATGCCCTTACACGAGTATTTGGGTAAAGACTCGTGAACGAGGCCAGCTTCTTGAGTTTGAGTTTGAGCTCGTATTTGACATTATAAAAGACTTGGTTTGAGATCGGTTGTTATCTAAAGAAACTAAATCTGAAGATTTTGAACATATTTTGTACAAATAAAAAGCTTTATTTTAGATAGAGTTCTACATTTCAAAAAATTTCAACACGGTTTTATAACCGCCGAACTGAAATCTTGAAACCATCCTTGAAGCTCGTAAAGGTTTTCAAACAAGTTGCATACGCAGCTCTTGTTCAACTTTTGATACCTACAAAATTCAAAGATTCGCTCATGTCCAGCACAATTAAAACTATTTTGAGATCGGTTTAGCTCATAGACAAAATCGAGCTTAAACATTTTTTCAAACTTGTTACTAATTTAAAGCAAAGCTTGATTAAGGATCCACTTCTCGCCTATTTGGCTCATTTATTTGCGCAATAATCTATCTATCTATCGTATTGTCCTATTGATAAAGGGAGAGCAATTTTTGTGTGGACTCAAAATCGAAGCTGGCTCACAATTTACACTATCAAAACTGCCTTCTAACTGTGACAATATTCCAAATAAATGCCCTCGTAAGTTTTAACCCCCGTTCAAGTTTGTTTAAACTAATTCAAAGGGAAGTTGAATTAGTTTAAACAACTGAAACAAGGTGGGCATTGATTGCCAATGAGCTCTAGCCCAATTGATATCTCCTAGTTCTCCCTACGTGGGAGGTTAGGGTAGAGCGTTTAGGATTCAGGGCTGTGGATAGTCCCTAAAACCTGCTGTGAACTATCTTACTAATTCCCCACTAATCCCCACTAATGTATACAATATTAGGAAAAAAATGTAAGCATTGATTGTGAAAGAAAAAATTGTTAGGCATTTGCGAATTCTCACTTTTTTCCAACTTATTATTGTGTTACTTTGAAACAACGTATGAACAACAATCTATAAGCAAGCATGACAAGTTTAAACAAAAAGCAATGTCAAGAAACCAGAAGAATTTTACCTAGAAACATTGGTGTGTACTGTGTAGTCCATATTCCTTTGAGTGTCGGTAAAATTCAGAAAATTTGATCTATCCATTTGTAGAGGACCGAACTCGACTCTTGCTTCGTTGTGCTCGGCAAACCGCTTAGTCACGCCTGTCGTCGGTCGTCGTCGGTTGTTGCCGTCGACTTGCATCCAGAACGGAAAGTATTATGCCAAGCTCGGCCACCTGTGATAGGAGGACCCGTAGACGAATTTTGGTAGGCCCGAAGTCTATTCATGCTCGGTTACCCATACGCTCGGCTACCCGCACGACCAATCATGCTCGGTCGCTTGCACACTCACGTGTCGTCCCGCGTGCTGAGGCGGTTACGCCAAAGGATAATCATGAGCGCACGTGAAGTGTGCCAGCTCACATCAAAACGGTTACCAGATTCGTCAGGTGACGTCACGACGACGTTGCCTGACCCGTGCAAGACACGTGCCCGTGCTTGGAGAGCAAGTCAAGGAAACTCTATAAATACTGAAGGATAACGCCTTGGAAAAGGTACGCATTCTGAGACGCGATTACTCACTCAAACCCTAGTTTCTCTCCTCGCTTCCTACACATACTTATCCTCTCGCCGGAGGGCCTTGCCGGGCAACCCCCGGCCAGGTCTTAGTCGTGCGTTCATTGTGCAGGCGGCGTGGAGAAGGCGAGAAGACCACTGAACCAGCGGAGGAAGGACTCGAGCCAGAAGAGATCACGGGCCACACAATTGGTGAACCTGACGTGAAACTTCTCAGCCTCTGATCCAAACGGCTCAAACGCTCTTTCAAATCACCTTCCTCTCAAAAAGACGAACGAAAACTCAGCGACGATGGGCGGAGATCCACCAAACGTTTCAGTTTCTGGAGCCAAAGACACCAGTGGAAACGCGATCCTCCCACCGTTTTCAGAAAGGCACATGTCCATCTCACTACCACCAGATTCTGGGCTCTCACCGGCCGCAGAAGACATAACAACGGCATACATCCGCCTTCTGCAACGGCGAGACGACGAAAGAGACAACGAACTCCCAGCACTGAGGGCGGAAGTGGCCCAGATGAAGCAACATATGCAGGACGCAACCCCAGCCGCCTCCAGATCCACCGGAGGCGGACTACGGAAGCGAAGAAACTCTCCTCCCCCTCCTCCTCCTCCTCCGCCGCGAGACCACACCAACGAGGCGGGCCATCGCGCCTCCGTCAAAGACCGCCTAGGGTTTACGCCAGAAAAGGGAGACGCCCGGGAAATTATCCTCTACAAACGACGTGCAACATCTGGTACACACCATTCGAGGTCCCACCACGAGCGGACCCGCACCAGGGACACCGAATCATTCACGAGCACGTACTCGACTGGTCGCGCGGAGTTCTCTCGCACAACGGCCTCATGCCGAAGCCGAGACTCCGTCGAAACCAGGCGCCACGTCTCTGAACGCCTCGGGGAGATACCACCAGAAAACTTGGATAATGAAAACGACGTTCGGCGGAATGGCAAAAGCGTGCGGATCGAAGGGGCGGAGGATGGGAACAAAACCTATTGCGATAAAGGGAAGTCGGTTGACCACCCCCGTAGGGAAACAACAGACCTGCGGGACAAGCTTCGCAGCCGAGTACGCGAGAAAACCTCCGAACGAGAGAAGCACCCAAATAGGCCGCGGACGGACGAGCTAGCCAAACCACCACGTCCTGGATTCGAACGGCAACTAAAAGACCTCGGTATCTCACCCTTCACCTCCCACATTATCAACACTATCGCCGAACCCAATTTCCACCTACCAAAATTCACTAAGTTTGACCCAAGCACCTGCGAAGCTTACACTCACCTCATTCACTTTCGCCAAACCATCGAGCTGTGCACTACAAAGGACGAGATCAAATGCAAAGCGTTCCCATCCAGCCTCGGCTCTCTTGGACTCCAGTGGTTCAACAAATTGCCCGCTGGATCCATACGGAACCTGGCTGACCTTGAACGCGCCTTCAACACCCGCTTTATCACCAGTAACAGAACAGCGAAGGAACCTGAATCCTTGACCCAGATGAGGAAGCTCCCAAATGAAACGCTCAGGCACTACGCGGAGCGATACTGGCAACTTTTCAATGAAATTCCCGGAATCGATGAGTATTGGGCCGCACGTACCTTCAAAAATGGGTTGGAATCTGGGAGCAAGATACTCGATGAACTGGCTATTCGACCTCCGCACGGCATGGGAGAATTAATGCGTGTCGTGGAACGCTTTTGTGCTCTTGAAGAGTTCTACGCAGACCGGGCCGCTCAGGGGATTCCCAACTCAACAGCCTGCCTACCAACAACAACCCCCCAGCTGCAGACACCAGTCGCAACTCAACAATCCCATCCAAAGAAGCACGTCAACAACATTAAGGAAGGGAAGAAACGCCAGCCAAAGGAGCACGACTACGTGGCTGAAACCACCCACTTCAAAGAACCCATCTGGTCCTTCCTAAAGGAAATCATGAGGCAACCTTGGTTTGAGTGGCCGCAAGGCAAACTGGGCACGGACAACGGCCAGGCAGATCAGAACCCAAGAAAGAAGTGCTCATACCACAATGAGCTCGGCCACTACACAACGGCATGTGCTCCATACAAAGCATTGTTGGAACGACTGGCAGCCCAAGGCCATCTCGACCAATACATTGATCGAGCAAAGACGCCCGCCCGCCCACCTGTCGGAAATCCCAACCCCAACGAGCCGCGGCCGACGATACATGTCATTCACGGCCCAGTGACAAAGGAATCCGAAGCACATCTCAAAGCCGACATCGATCGCGCCTCCACTTCTAAACAGGTGCTTGCGGTAAGACCCGGGTCAAAACGCCCGCGTCCAGACGAAACACCCAAGTGGACCATCACTTTCACGGAGCGCGACCTCGAGTTCGTGCAAACTCCACATTCTGATGCTCTTGTCGTTACCGTGCAAATCGGAATCCATGACGTTAAGAGAGTCCTCATCGACCAGGGAAGTTCAGCAGAGGTGATGTACTATGATTTGTTTAAAAAACTTGACCTCCCAGAATCAGCCCTACAATCCGCTGAAGTCCCTCTTATTGGATTCAACGGAGCACCGGTCTGGCCACTCGGACGAATCTTCCTTCCGGTCGTAGCAGGTTCAAAAACTTTGACCGTCGAGTTCATCGTCGTCAACGTGCCAAGCCCGTACAACGCAATTCTTGGCCGAACCTGGCTTCACAACATGCAAGCAATCGCTTCAACCTACCACCAGGTTGTCCGCTTCATCGGCTCCGGCGGACGACAAGAAGATCTGAGAGGTGACCAAGTAGCCTCCAAAAAATGCTACGTTTCGGCCGTCCACAACCCCACGAAAGCCAGAGAAGTACAATGGGTAGAGGTCCCAGACATGGCCGTGATCGACGACGACTTCGGCCAAAAGGCCGAAGACAAAGCAGAAGAGGACCTCGTCGAAATACCAATCAACGAGGATGGCTCCCGATTTTTCCTGATCAGCTCTTCCATCAGCGAGACCGACCGTGAAGAAATGTTTCAGTACCTCAAGAAAAACATGGAAGTCTTTGCCTGGACCCCCAACGAAATGCTGGGAGTCGATCCAAATTTCATCAGCCACTCTCTCAACATCAAGAAAGACGCAAAACCAGTCGTCCAAAAGGCCAGGCGTTCCGCAGCCGAACACGCCGACGCCGTCGTTGAAGAGGTCAAGCGTCTGCTGGAAGCAAATGCAATTCAAGAAGTGCAATACCCAACATGGCTGTCCAACACCGTTGTCGTTAAGAAGAAAAACGGCAAATGGCGAGTCTGCGTGGATTACACCAATCTCAACGACGCTTGTCCAAAAGATTGGTTCCCACTTCCAAAGATTGACCAACTCGTGGATGCGACAGCAGGCCATGCTCGGCTAAGTTTTCTAGACGCTTACCGTGGCTACCACCAAATCGCCATGGACCCTGACGACATGGAGAAAACTGCTTTCATCACGCCTTATGGCATCTTCTGCTACCGCGTCATGCCCTTTGGACTCAAGAATTCCGGTGCGACGTTCAACAGAGCAATATTCAAGATGTTGCAAGAACAAATTGGCTACACCGTGGAGGCTTACATTGACGACTTGGTTGTCAAGAGCAAGCAGGAATCCAACCACTTGCAAGACTTGGCGGAAGTCTTCGAGATCCTCAAGTACCACAAGCTTCGACTGAACCCAGAAAAGTGCGCATTCGGAGTAAGCACAGGAAAGTTCCTTGGGCACCTTGTCACACGGAGAGGTATTGAAGCCGATCCTAACCAAATCAAGGCTGTTAAAGAATTGCGCCCACCAAGAACAATCAAGGAAGTACAAAGGCTTACTGGGATGGCAGCCGCTTTGAATCGATTCATTAGCAAATCTTCGGACAAGTGCCACGCGTTCTTCCATGCCTTGAAAGGAGAAAGCCGGCGCAGCTTTGAATGGACCCCAGATTGCGAATCTGCTCTGACCGAACTCAAAGACTATCTAAACTCCGCCCCACTGTTGGTGAAACCTAAAGAGTTCGAAACTCTATATCTCTATCTCGCCGTGTCCGCCCACGCAACAAGTTCCGCGCTCATACAGCGGGAAGGGGCCGAAGACAAACCCATCTACTTCACAAGCAAGACGCTCCTTCCAGCTCAAACACGCTACCTACCACTTGAAAAATTGGCACTTGCTCTTGTCACAGCGGCCAGGAAACTTCTGCCTTATTTCCAATCACATCCCATTGTCGTCTTAACGGAGCACCCGCTCAAAGCTATCCTTCGGAAGGCAGATCTCTCCAACCGTGTATCCAAATGGGCTGTCGAACTTGCAAACTTCGACATTAGCTTTGAGCCACGAACAGCAGTCAAGGGCCAGGTGTTGGCCGACTTCATAGCAGAACTCACCCCAGAAGACACAGTGGCACTCAATGCTCCTACCCCAACGGAAGTTGCAGATACTAGCCCATCAACCAAACAATGGCACCTTTTTCAAGGAGAAACTTGGCGGCTTAATGTCGACGGGGCATCCAACAGCAACGGAGCAGGAGCTGGGGTAGTTTTGGTCTCACCTTGTGGAACACTTCATGCAAGCTCACTCACCATCGACTTCCCAGCTACCAACAACGAAGCAGAATATGAGGCACTCCTCGCCGGCTTACGCTCAGTCGTCGCAATGAATGTCACCAGCCTTGCCGTCTACTGCGATTCCCAGCTCATCGTCAATCAAGTACTTGGCGACTATGAAGCTCGGGACCCTCGAATGATGAAATACCAAGCTGCAACAGCCAAGCTCATCTCCCAGTTCCACAAATTCAGCATCGAACAGATCAACCGTGAGCACAACGCTCACGCGGACGCACTTGCAGGCCTCGCCTCGGCATCCACAGCCTCAGAATTCAGAACAATCAATTTTGGCAGCATCGTCCGCCCTTCCTTCGAACCCACTCCAGAGGTACTCAATGTCGAACTCGGTCCCAGCTGGATGGATGAGATCGTTGCATTTCTAAAGCACGACGCCCTACCCACAGACAAGAAGGAAGCTTACCGTGTAAGAAATAAGGCCGCCTACTACTGGCTTTCTGAAAGTGGTCAACTTTACAGAAAGTCCGTCTCCGGGCCGTACCTCCTCGTTGTCCACCCCACCCAAGTACCTGAAATTCTGACGGAACTTCATTCAGGAAGCTGCGGCTGTCACTCTGGCGGCCGCTCCTTGTGTCAACGCGCCATGAGCCAAGGCTACTTCTGGAAGAACATGAAGAAAGACTGCGAGGAAGTTGTCCGCAAATGTCGACCGTGCCAGCTGTTTTCACCCATCCCAAAAAAGCCAGCCCAAGATCTCTCACCCATCACAAGTCCTTGGCCTTTTGCCCAATGGGGGCTTGACATCGTGGGAAAGCTGCCTACAGCTCCTGGAGGCTTCAAGTTCCTGATTACGGCAACAGACTACTTCTCCAAATGGGTTGAAGCTGAACCTCTCGTCACCACAACTGAGGCTGATGTTCGACGATTCGTATGGCGAAACATTGTTACCAGGTTCGGCGTCCCATACGCAATCGTCTCCGATAATGGAACTCAATTCGTCGGAAAGGACCTCACAAACCTATGTGCGGAATTTGGGATACGTTTCTTCAACTCCACCCCAGCCTACCCACAAGGAAATGGACAAGCAGAGGCCACGAACAAAACTGTCTGTGCCGGCATCAAGCGTCGACTGAACTCCAAAAGAGGAAAATGGGCTGAAGAACTGCCACGCGTTCTATGGGCCTACCGATCAACACCAAGGCGATCAACGGGCCAAACACCATTTTCAATGGCATTTGGCATGGAAGCCGTCATCCCATTGGAGTCAAAGTTCCCAACTCTCAGGACAGAAACGTTTGACCCCAAAACAAACGACGATGCCATCACACAGGAGCTAATTTTGGCAGAAGAGAAGCGTGATGACGCTCGCCTGCACCTTGCTGAGTACCAGCAACAGGTGGCCAAGGGATATAATCGGGGAGTACGAATCAAAAAGTTCAAGCCGGACGATTTGGTTTGGCGAAAGGTTGTGCAAGCCAGCAAGAGAACAAAATTCAAGCCTAACTGGGAGGGACCTTTCCGTATCGTCAAGATTGCTGGTGAAGGTGCCTACGTGCTGGAGGACATGAATGGGAAAGTACTAACTAACCCTTGGAATGCACAGAATCTCAAGAAGGCGTACATGTAGATGCAGTCCCGAACAGTGTGCCCATGTTCGGCACCTGCCTATCCTGTTTTCCTTTAAATTGGCTTCGGCCCAAGTCTTTTTTATTTCAACTTGTACTTCCATGTTTGGGAAATCAAAGAAAAATTCTTACAGTTGTCATTTGCAAATTCCAAAAAAAAAAAAAAAAACTTTGTTCTGTGCTTTTCTTCGGCAACATTAGCCGACCACAAACGATGACCTCGGTCACACCCACAAACGGCTACTATGCCTCCGCTTCGGCCACTGTTACTGCCCAAAAGAAGCAAAACGGACATCAGGTCCACCGAGCCCAAAAAAACAGTCTGGCTGGAATTCGGGCTCCGGTTCGGCTCGGCAAGACTCTAAGGTCGGCCAAAACCTGGTTACACTCGCATTTTGGTGAGAAAACCACCCACAAACGTATCACTCAACAAACTTAGCTAGGGGATTGCACCTCGACAAAGCCCCACCACTCAATAAACTTAAAAATGACTAACCTAAACGACCAGGCAAAACTACATGCTCGGCAATCTTTCATACTTCCACTAAATTTTCGTCCAGGATCGGCAAATCTACAGCTATCAACTACAACGTCGAGCAAATACCCATACGCTTCAGCCGAACATAGACCAAAGTGGGGGCTACGGATACATATCATGTAAGAACACTCAAACCTGTGGCCACGCTAATTCAACCGAGCACAACACCATGCTCGGCACACTGTTCATACCATTCTCATACATTACTTTGGTCCAAGCTCGGCATGAACTTAGCAACTACAGAGTTGATCCAAACATCCGTGTTATGCAGCTGAACACATACCAAAATGGGGGCTACAGTTAACTACAAACTACAAAACAAGCAAGAGTGTCATGAAGAAAGCATTGCAAAAAGTTCAAACTAATCCATTAAAGAGAAAGTATCCATTCAGGTTCGGCAAAAAAATTCGCAGACCAAACAACCATTACACCTGGTACGGCAAAAACCCATGTTCGGAACCGTCCAGTTAAAAAAAAAAAAAAAAAAAACTCGACTCCATAAAATCAACCCTGGGCAGCCTCTTCAGTAGCAACTTCAGTCCCAGCCGTATCTGCATTAGCTTCGGCACCACCATTGCCAGCACCACCTTCAACAGGAACATCTTTGTCGACCTGAAAGGGCTCTTGCTCGGCATGGACAGCAGCTTTCTGGGCAACGTCACCAGCCCCCCCAGCTTCAGTCAGATCTTCAATATCATCCTCGCTTTCAGGAAATTCCTCTGGCGGGAGCGGTGCACACTCGTCCTCCGTGTACGGGAGAACGAGCTCGGGAGCAACTGGAGCAGGAATTGACTTCATCAGGTTTGTATCAGCCTCCAGCTGCATCACCCCACAAGCGGCCTTCACGCCGTCCTTGTATCCCGTTCTGTAGGCAATGGGCATCCTCATCCTGATGGCGTCATTCACCATGGACCGAGCCTCCCACATGTACTCAGCACCGGCTCTGTCAAACCCAGCCTGATACGCGGCCCCATCGACTTCCTTCATCTTTCTCTTCTCCCTCCTCAGCACTTTGGCCACCTCCTGCTCGGCCTTCTTCATCCTCAACTCCATCTCATCCCTTTCTTTTTCAACCTCGGCGACCTGGGCCTTCACAGTCTTCAAGCTGCCTTTGTAGCTCCTCACCTTCTCTCGCTCGACCCGTAACTCATCGAGAAAGCGGGCGCGCTCGGCAAGGGCGAGCTCGGCATCCTTTGTAGAGCGAAGTATGGCCTGCCCAGCCTATCAAACAAAAGATCGTCGGCCTGGGGTGAAAGAATATAATCGAAGAACTAAGGTCGGATCATACCTGAACAAGGTAAGCACCGGCATGGACCAAGCTCGGCTGAAGACCCTGGGGAATTTTAGCCATGTCCTTCAGCAAGGCGAGGCCTTGAAGCATGGCAGTAGCCAGGCCAGGTTCAGTTTTCACAGAGTCCTCTACCGTTACAACCCTGCCTTCGGCCATTGCGTAAGAAGGAGCGAATTCTTGAACAGCGTTAAGGCCGGCCGAGCCAGAAGCTTGTTCGGCCAACTTCGAGCCTCCAGCAGCCGACGACTCGGTTTGACCGGTAGGACGAGATGTCGGCGGTTTCGTCGGGAAAAAGTCATGGGTGACTTTTTGTCTCTTTTCAGCGGGCTCGGCGAGTCCAGGCTCGGGACGGACCGCCTTGCCATCTCTAATGTTTACACGAACGACGTTCCGTCGGCCCATTTCACTGGAATGATCAGGCACCAGAGTTTGAAGAGGAATAGTAATACCGTGACCCTCGGCTTGCTGGCTTTCTCCGAACCAAAACTCAGCAGGCTTCCTGAAGGTTGGCAATTTCACTCTCGGCCTCTTCCCCCCCTCTTTTGAAACAGCCTTTTCCCACGGCTTGGTACTTCCGTGCTCGGCACTGACTCTTTATACCGCCGCCTGAGCTTCCCTTTATAAGAAGGCTCGTATCCAAGCAGCGTCGGCGCGTCCCTGCAAGCTAGACACAAAAGAACGTCTACGTGCTTCTCAACGGCTAGGGATTGTTGAGTCTTGGTGGTTGCTCGGTGATCTGCACAGGGAAACAAGTGATGATCAATAAAAGCCCTTGTTAAAACCATGCTCGGCTTCAATAAAAAGAACTTAACTACCTCTAAAGTCTTTAACCTTTGGGACGACGAACCTACGGTTGGACTGGTTGCCGAACTCATAGTTACCACTCACTTCAACATAAAAATTGGCCCATTTGTCAGTGTCGGGCAAGCCATCCACAAGGGGCTGCTTCTTGCTGCGTGTCAACAGATATCGACGCTCGGTCTGGCCGTGCCTAAACATAATATATGTGTGGAAAAGGTCGGCGACGGTGAACTCGAGGTCGTGGAGCTCCTTCAATTTTATTATTGACATTACTATACGGTAGCTGTTAATAGCGAAATAGTGTGGGACGATGCTAAAGCGTGCAAGAAGTTCTCTCAAAAATGGGTGAAGTGGGAACCTCAGCCCAGCCTCGCATATCGCCATCAGAGGGACGGTGATATGCTCGGGATGATCTTCCCTCGTGTCCTTTATTCTATTACTCGGCACTTGATTTATCACAACATCGTCGGGGATGCTGTACTCTCGGCAAAAGCTTTGATACTCCCGAGCATCTCCACAGAAGAAGTGAGCATGAGGGCAAACTTGGCCCCTCTCGTAGAGGTCGGCGACACCTCTACCCTCAGATTGGGATTCGCCATGCCCGGAATGGATGGAGGAGGGGTCGTCGGCATAAGAAACAAATCTAGACTCGGCCTCTGGTCTTGGGCGAGGCTCGGCCTCGGAGTGCGTTGACGTGGTGAAAGATATCTCGGGATCGGTGCCGAACTCATCAGCACCATACTCGAATACGCGTTCGGCGTTCGAATCGTTGGTGTCGGTAGACATATTTGAAGCAATGGACGAGATCTGGTGTCGGCGTCTGTTTAGTTCCAGCCACTCGCGGAATACCGAGTCTCCAGAATCTTCACCCGAGCTTTCAGAGTCGGAAGAAATGACTACAACCGGGTGAGCCAGACCTAACAGAAACAAGAAAACAATGAGAAACCTCGATGTCGGTCAGAAGGCAAGGGTTCTCTACGCTCGGCTACCCTATTTTTGGCCCACCCAATTTCTTCACAAGGTTCAAGCTCGGGAGAAGATAAGACTCAAAGTGGGGCTCGGCCTATCAGTGTCTAGGCTGAGTTTCGTAAGGTCACACAACGGCCAGACACAGGCACCGCAAGGATCTGTGCTCGGAAGAACAGATTGAAGTTGAAGATGAACAGTTCGTTCATCTCCAGGCTTCGTACTGTTCATACAGAGCAAGAGCGCCCCAAGAAGCCCAGAAAGAAGAAGGAAAAGTTCAAGGAACTGCAGAAATGAAAAGAGGATAGTATATCAAACCCATACCTGAAGATTTCCAAGTGATTTGATGCAAAACACGCTGTGAATCAAGGCTGGAAGAGAACGAGCGAGCAGCAGAGCTCTGGCAATGGAGGTTTAGAGAGAGAAAGCGACGGTGGCTTCTCTCTCTAACTCTGAACCCTTTATATAGAAGTAGGGTTTGGGTCCAAATTTCCCGCCCAAATCACTGCACCGCCGAACCTGCATCCAATGAGCACTCGACGCGTGGCCTAATGAGATGTCTTGACAGAGCCTAACGCGTGCCAACCGTCCTCCTGTCAGCCGTACCCAACAAGAAATGGACACCTGGCGTACCTACATTGGTCCATGATCTGTGACGGTTCGTAAAATATTGGGCTCGGCAAAATTCTGCCCAGCTACCCTGTTTCATGCTCGGCAAAGAAGTATGTTCGGCCAATGCAACTTACATCAATCCCTACTACGTGCTCGGCGTCAGTAGAGATTGAGGGGCTATTGTAGAGGACCGAACTCGACTCTTGCTTCGTTGTGCTCGGCAAACCGCTTAGTCACGCCTGTCGTCGGTCGTCGTCGGTTGTTGCCGTCGACTTGCATCCAGAACGGAAAGTATTATGCCAAGCTCGGCCACCTGTGATAGGAGGACCCGTAGACGAATTTTGGTAGGCCCGAAGTCTATTCATGCTCGGTTACCCATACGCTCGGCTACCCGCACGACCAATCATGCTCGGTCGCTTGCACACTCACGTGTCGTCCCGCGTGCTGAGGCGGTTACGCCAAAGGATAATCATGAGCGCACGTGAAGTGTGCCAGCTCACATCAAAACGGTTACCAGATTCGTCAGGTGACGTCACGACGACGTTGCCTGACCCGTGCAAGACACGTGCCCGTGCTTGGAGAGCAAGTCAAGGAAACTCTATAAATACTGAAGGATAACGCCTTGGAAAAGGTACGCATTCTGAGACGCGATTACTCACTCAAACCCTAGTTTCTCTCCTCGCTTCCTACACATACTTATCCTCTCGCCGGAGGGCCTTGCCGGGCAACCCCCGGCCAGGTCTTAGTCGTGCGTTCATTGTGCAGGCGGCGTGGAGAAGGCGAGGAGACCACTGAACCAGCGGAGGAAGGACTCGAGCCAGAAGAGATCACGGGCCACACACCATTCACTGGATAAAATTCAGAAAACATTCATATTCCCTGGCATTTCTGCTAAACAAATGCCCCATTACCACCAACAATGAATGGCCAGTAGGATCCAATGCTCTCATCCCGGTATGAGACGGTATCCACCTAAACGAGAAACAAGATGGAGATGAAAGAAGAAAAGGAAGGTAATATGAGAGATACTATAAACGATATGGTTGCCTGCTGCTATATTATCCATTAAGTAAAACGTTCTGAACATTAGATTACAATGGCAGTGATATATGATCTAGACTCTGTTCGGATCACCGGAACAAACAGATTATTTTGCAGTGGAATGAGAGTCGGGAAAAAAAAAATTCCATTTCCACCTTGCTAGGTTGTTGACCCTCGTAAGTAGCCCCTGGAATGATCTGTGTTGCATTTTTGCACATGGATGGATCGCTCCAGGTAAGATCCTGGCATTCACTGTTAAGGCAAAAAGGAGTTCGATCAGATACGAGCCATACAACTAAGTTAAGTTGAATTGCCTGTAAAATATACTGGTATTTGAGTGTGTGATTGTTTCCTAACATGACAAATGCTATGAAACAAGAGCAAATACAGCGGTTGTGTAGCTCAAATAATCCATTTAAGCGCTGCTGGATTCGGTTCAAAAATGAAGCTCTAAGCCTTGAATAAGTGTACCTTACAGAATACATGGGTTACAATGGCCTGTACAACTCTTGTTCTATGTGAAAAGCTAAAGATTTTGCATTTTTTATTTTATGACGCCCATATGAACTGGACAAAACAAGTGGAAAAGGAGAGAGAACAACATAAATTTACAACACTTGACTATATAGCATAAACTAACTCAGCACTGAGAGAAGCTCTTATTCTTCCACCAAAAACTCCAAGCCCTTCCCATCTTTCTTCTCGACACTGACTTAGAAAGATGTTTCGGTTTCGGTCTCAGTTCTGGATCACGCACATCCACATCACTGCTTTCAATCAGCTGAGGTGTTCGAACAGGCGACGGGTCCCGCTGCCGCTGCTCCCGGAACAGCATCAGGAGCTTCTGGGCTTTCTGCTTCCCTCTCATGGTCCCGCTAACAGAAATTGAAACTAACGATGGTATTACGCCTTCTTGAAGGACCATTTGACTGCATTTCTCATTTCCATTGCATAAAATAAGAAGACACGCAGCGGCTTGCTCTTGCTCAACAGGCTCGCCTATGTCCAGTACAGTTGCAAGCCCACTAATTAGGCTCGGATTTAATATCATCTCACCTCTAGCTAATTTACTTGAAGTTAAGTTTATCAAAACGGCAACGCATTTTTCTGTCCATGCGTGGTCGCTTGAGTCAGTGACAAGGAATGCGAGTCTGTCGATGATGCCAGATGAGAGCAGTTTGGGGATATTTGAGGGGAGAGTAGAGAGATTATAGAGGGTGTGGATTGCATCAAGCTTGGCTAGTGGATGGGTTTCAGTTCCAAGGACATTAATTAGGAAGGGGACAGCGTCACTCGAGCCAATGATTGGTTTGGCTTCATCGAGGCAGGACAGGTTGAGGTAAAGTGCGGTTGCTGATCCATGAGAGTTGGATTTGGAAACCAATTCATCCAGCAGTGGAAGTACTCCTGCTGCCAACATCATTTCCTTGTTTCTGAAAGCAAAACAAAAATACACATTCTTACATTAGGATTACAAATATGTCTGTGTTTCTTGAAGGATCTAAAAGGCCCAAATGAAGCCAGCAGGTGAAATCTAGTTGTGCAATGAAGATTTAGCATTTTGATGACGTAAAATTTACTCAATATATAATCAAACCCCATTTAGTTAATGTGTTAGGAATTAGGATAGCTATCAGTATCTGTGGCAAGAACTGGATTACACAAAGTTGTAAGGATAACTGATCAAAGGATTGACACTAGAAACGAATCCTACCCACCAATGACACATTGGAGGCATTCTACAATATGGACAATCCCAACACTTTGCATCACTATGGGATCATCTGACTTAGAACCCAAATGCCAAATTGTTCTGTACTTAGTTCGGATCGACATAGCAAACCAAAACTCTAACTTGCCATCTCCTCAAAGAGTCAATAGTTTCACACCCACATAGTTGGTCAGTCCCATAGTTCTGAATACCGTTTCGGACAGGGTACCGGTTTTCCTACTGGTACGGTACGTACCGGTACCGGTCAGGTACCGGGTACTGTTTCGGATTTACCACAACTACAATATATATAATAATTATATATAATTATAATTCAAAAAAATCCCCCATATCATACAATTTATCATAAAATATCTCTACTAGAGATTTTCTAGTCCCACATTGCTTAGTTACAAAATTTTTATCCACTTTAAATGACTTTGCACACTAGTAAACTTGTGAATGAGAACCCTAATAAGAGGTCTCGTGCGCTCGGGAAAATGTGCCGTGGCCGAAGGCAATTTGGAAAAACTGATTCGGAAACCAATTAACCGGGTGCGCGTCACGGGTTATTCGTGCGCAGGGGGGGTGCAAATCCGGAATCTAAGCCTCGCGCACGTACTAAGGTAAAGCCTATGTTTTGCTAAAAAAAATTTTAGTTCTTTTGAGCCTGAAATGTTTTTTTTTTTGGGGACCAGAAAAAGTAAAAAAAAAAAAGCCCTGAAACATTTTTTTTTTTTTTGGGAACCAGAAAAAGTAAAAAAAAAAAAAAAAAAACGCTGCAAAATCTAGGCCGGAAATTCCGGTATCCCGATACCGGCCGGTATTTTCCGAAAAGTCCGGTACCGACCGGTATTCCGACCGGAACGAAATTGGGGGGGTAGGGTACCGGTTTTCCTTCAAAACGGTATGTACCGGCCGGTACGGAACGGTATCGATAACTATGGTCAGTCCCTAATAAAAAAGGCAAACTAACATGTTCCTCAGGAGATCAAAGAATTCAAAAATGTTTTCCGCTTGCCCCTTTAAGTGGTGCCTACAAGTGATTCAAAAGAATGATGTCCCCTTGCTTCTCCTTCACAAGACCTGACTTTAGTGGAATGTGGAGGCATAGTGCAGCTAACCTCTAGAATAAGGACATTCGTGTGACTCACAACCAGATCGCTTAGGAACATGAACACTCAAAGGCTAACAACAAGAAATACAGGACATAGACCACTCCAGGAACAATAACCATAATAGGCTAATACTAGCCAATTTACTCAGTTCATGAGAAGCTTGATTCTCTTCCCTGATACTTCATGCTAATGATTGAGAATTCCTTATAGAAGTCAACCACACCTCCATGAAAACATGAACATGTGACGAAAAGTAGATATCTCAATTTGTGCTTCCTTGGACTATTTATACTTTTCCTTCACACTGTAATAGTCATTTTATCAGATCTTTTCTTTTTTTTTGAAGTGGCATTTTGTCAGACTAGAGAGTAGAGACACACCTGTTATTGTTGACTGCAAGATTGAAGAGGGCCATAGCTCCAGTTTCCTGAGCCATTTCATGCCCTTTTTGCACAGCACAACCTAAAAACCGCAACAGTACTTCAACAAACCCATTAGCCCCCATGTATACCCTAGCTTCCTCGTCATCCTTTAGCAAGTGTCTTATCTGTTCTACTAGTTTGCACTTTTTTCTAAAGTCTTCCTCCTTGTCCAAGATCATCAAAACGTCATCGAACCTTTGAAACACATTATGCTCAAATTCTTCCTCTTGTCCGGGCCCATCTTGTACTGCATTTCCTTCAACCTCCTCAAGTATGCAACTCTCTTCCACTGGAACCACCTTTATACCCTTCACTTTACAAGATCTAATACTGTCAATTGATTTTGAATTCACAGAATCGCAATCGGACAATACCAGCCTCCAATAGTTGAGGTCAAGGGACTCTGGGGGACCCTCTGGAACACACACTCCGTTTTGTTCACACCAACTACCAACAAGACCCTTAACACAGTAATTAGGAGTCAAAGACAGATGCAGGAGATGCTGTTGAGTCTTTGGGCAGGTGTTGTGCCCATCACTAAACCATTTTTCAATACAAATCCTTTCATATGTTTGCCCAGAAGCTATGATGACTGGGTCGTACATGAGCTGTAGTGAAATTGGGCACCTCAACTCTTCAGGTGGGACGGGCATTTGATCTGATCTCCTAAAATTTGGCTTGAAGTTGAAAGAACTGAGTTTAGACAGTTGTCGATCAAAGGCATGACAATTTCCTTCAAAAGATCCCTGAACAGTAGGGGAGGAGCAAGGGGTGGAGCCCTGTGAATCATTGTCATCTGAGAAGTCACCTCTAAATAGCTTAGAGTATTTTCTCATTAGATATAAGAGATAAGCAACGATAGATTCCTTTCTTTTGTCTTCCTCCATCCGAGCTCTTTCTATCAGTTTTTTTAAAGATCTTCGCTCTGTAAGAGCTGCTCTAGAGGATGTGATGCCAAGTCTAGAAGCAGCTTGGTGAAAAGATTCAAGCTCATTATTGTCGTTACAGTTGCTGCTGAATCTCCTCCCTTGCTGGAGTAGTGCAATTATATCCTCACCAATTTGCTTCTCCGATGGATCAAGTGAGAACTCAATCCCCTCAAGTTCACATGAAATTTCTGAAATCTGAAACACAAGTAGTTGTAGTCAGAATATTGAGTACTAAATAAAGTGGCAAGAATTTGAAAAACAGCAAACAGTTCTTTTACAGAACAAGGTTATGTTCAATTCAGTTTCATGGAAATTACAGAATGTTGATAAATATGTATTTTTTGATAGCAAAATATGAACAACTCCAAACTATCTGTTGCAAACAGCAAAGCCAAACTTAGGGATAGAATGGGCATACCTACTGCCTCTCTTTACTATCGGTGCCACCCACAAAGACAACGTTTTCAGGCGCTGCCTATAATAAGCAAGGATATCTCCAATACTTGAGAGATCATCTAGCACACTTGTGATATATATCTCAGACACAACTCTCTGACTACTAATACCCGTTGCTAGGATGAGACTGTGATGTGCAGCTAAAGCATGAACCTTCTTTGGGGCGTAGAGAAACTTAATCGAAAAAGGAACCACAAAGTTATAGTGGAAAGCATAAATTGGAATACCTGTATGGTGGAGTAATTTGATCAACATGAAGGTGGCAAAATAAATATGGTCGGTCACAAAGAACTAGGGGTTTGCTGATAAAAATAACGACTACCTCGACATTGACCAGGATAGGAGTTCGAACAGAACAAATTAGACAACAGGGATTTCTATATGGGTGAGCTAAAATGTTCGGGACAAAGGCCTCTCGAATTGTGATGGTTGATTTGTTTCTCTTTGGAAAATATCTCGTATACAGTAATACTACATTCGCCCATACTCCATAGACTTGGGAGTTGCATCCTAGTGACTGGGACTGTACAAAGGCTTGCTGAGTTCTATAGAGTTCAGAACATCTCTGGCAATCATCGTTTTTGATAGATTCAACAGTAGGCTCTACTCACAGCTGTGAATATACAGGCCATTCAAGCTTGCTTCAAGCCTGTATACACTTAACTCCACGGATGTGGTATATCACTGGGTCAACATATAACTTCCAGCAAAGCATACAACCTTGTAGCATGCAGAACCAGAAATTCTATTGCAGTCCAAAGTATTAAATTTCAAACAGATACAATGAGGGACACTGAGAATAGGTAGCCAACGCCCTACAAAAAAAGGAGAATAGGTAGCCAACAGAACATAGATAATTACCTCACAACCAATAGCCTCTGGAACAATATCATTGACCCGCCTAAGACTATCTTCAAGAGCAAATTTTGCCTTCTCGAATTTTACAACAACAGAATCCCCAGTTATAGCCTGCACCATAAGATATTATCGTTTCAGCCAAACCATCCAAGTGTTGAACTTCACATTTCAGTACATCTCATATATGAAAGGAAATGATATCAAACTATAATCAACAGAGATCCTCAGAATTCCCTGTTGCTCTAGTTCACCAACCCGATATTGCACAAAAATAAATGTAACTATTTACAAGTATGCCTACTCAAAGCTGGTCGCCAAAAGTTCAAGCAATGTTCTCTTCACAATGTAGTAATCCAAACCACACTTTACTAAATAACCATGAATGTTGCCCCACCAATATGCAGTGATGGAAAGGTAACAAATAATCTTAATTTAGCAGTTACTGTATTTTCACCGCGTGACTGCCCTAAGGTACACACGCTAGGTATCAACGAAGTACTTAAACATGACAACAGAGCTGCTCCAATAGCATAGGTAACAACAAAGTGGCGGGAGCCCATTATCAATGCTGCGAGAAGTTACCAGTACATAACAAAATATAATTATACCAAAATAGAGACATATCATACCAAGTAAAGTTTACTACATCCAGCACAATGTTGCAGAATATTCTTGGTCTTTTCGAGCGCAATGTGCAAAGAACATAATGCCTGTATACCAGTCGTGCTCCTCGGCCGTGCCGCTTCCAAGACAGGGAAAACACCCAGCACTTTGCAATAAATCACAGATAATGTCTTGCACATTTCTCCATGTAACTGCATCAGCAACCACATTTTTCACACTTTCAATCCATAAAAAAACAAATATGATTTACCCAAAAAAAACAAAAAACAAATATGCACCACAACAGAAATGTTCAATTTGAGTTCTTGTGATTTTGTGCATAACCACCTTTGCATCACCAATCGCCGATAAATGTTCTTCAACCTCAGCAATATCCATGACCCGCATTCAATCGTGAGAAGTTGTATATAGATTTATAGCTGCAATTGGATTAGCAAGAGGAGCATTAATTATTTAAGTCAAATGAATTGAGAAATGATGATATGTCAAGAAACACAAACCTAAACACATTAAACAATTAGGAGAAGCGAAAAATAAAGAACTTCACTGTCTAAAAGGCTAAACAATGATTATTGCGATATTCAGTAAACCACAAGTTCATTATGTCACAATAGATCAACAATTTGTCTCACACATTTCTTCACATTGCATACCCAACTTTCGAATGTGAAAATTCAAAGAATTTGTATTACAGAAACACAAACATTGCCACAACAGTTTTTCATAACATATTGAAAGTCAAAACAGAATCAAATTCAAACATCCAGAAGCCCAGCACAAAAATAAAAATTGGCCTCCTTTGCTGAGATCTCTATTGGGATGAAACCCGATAAACGAATATCAAACCCAGAGGCCCAGACATGAAAGTACATTAAGAAAAAAATACAGCACAAGAAATGAAAACGTACGAACTACATTATCCTAATATTCAAAAATTCCGAAAAAATAAAAGTATTGGAGGTGCAAATGTACCTGAAGTATCTGAATCAATCAACCAAGGTGGTGGCTTCATAAACTGAATATCTACAACGATTAATGCAGCAGTAGAGTGTGTTGTTAGTGTATTAACAGATTCAGAGTTTGGTATCGCGTATGGATCGGCTGTTGTAGGAGGCCAACTGAGAGTAGAGACTAGAGTGGGAGAGTTTATTAGAGAGAGAGAGAGAGAGAGAGAGAGAGAGTGAATATAAGAGAAGAATAAGGTTTGGCTTGGTATGCACGATGATGCGTTTCCCCAAATTTAAGTTGAGTTTCGCTTAATTTTCAGAACTTTTTTGAAAGTTTTGTTTTTATTAGAAAAAATTCACATTCGTGCATTTTAAACAAAATTTTTGTAAATTATTGATTCGTGTGATGAGAGGAATCAAAAAAGTAAAAAAATTTATTATTTTTGCCTAAATATTTTTGAAAATATTCACTTTTAGTCTAAAAAGTGTCTATTTATTTGGGTAAAAGTAAAAATTTACGGATTTTCTAATTCCTCTCGTCGAGACGACTTAATAATTCAAAAAAATTTGAAGCAAAACTATTTGAACAAAGACAAAACTCACTTTTTGCACTTTTTATTTTGTGGAACTCCACCTAAATGGACTACATGCGATAGTAAAATTGTTTCCGTTAAAAGGTCAAAGTTGTTTCCTTTAGATTGTAAAAGTATTTTTGTTGATATATGTACGCAGACTAAAAATTTGTGAAATATGAATTTTAATCTATTTAGTTTAGCAAAAATGCACCCTGTATGTTTTTTTTATAAAGTTGCATGTTTGAATTCTACAGAAGTCAATATATTCAAAACCTTAAAAACTACCAAAGATTTTACGCGACCGTTAACTTCAAAATATCGAAATTAATTTAGATGTGAACAAGTTGTCCTAAACATCGTGTTATTAAAAAAAAAACTTGATACAGAATAGAGAGAGAAGGAGGGGTTTTGATTCCTTAACTATGCGGAGGAAATATTAAATTTCATAGAAAAAATGGGATCAAATATAAAAATCATTGGAAGCATGTTATTATTGATTATTTTTCTGACAATCAAAATTGTGGGGGGATGTTTATTGATTTACTTTTGGTGGGGTCGTTAATGATTGAAGTAGTAGTCGCCTTGGTCACCCCGGGTTCACCGGCCGACAGTTGCCGACCTCCTCTGCAAACAGATCTGTCTTAAATGTTTTTCAAAATGTCGAACTTACCCCTGATTATTACGGTTTGAAAAAGCGAAAACTCCTTTTGTTTTATTCTTTTTTCTGGAGGTGACGTTATGAAACAATTATTTTATTATTCAACCATAAATGCTTTTTTTTTTTGGTAAACACCATAAATACTTATACATATATTTTACACACTCACATCTTTTAGTGAGCTCCATACATACTAGACGTGTAGTATTTGTGGATCACAATGTAAATGTGAATAAATTTGTGTAAATGTTTGTATAAATGCTTATGATTATAGAATGAGTGATTTTGAAAAGCGACTAAGAAAAGCTTGACACAATTGGTTTCTATGGCACTGTCAGTTTGACCAAAAAAAAAAACCATGCCTTCCATACTTTGACCCAATGAGTATCAATTATAGCGTGTTTACTTCACTTATTTGCATGACATAAGTGATGAGTAAAGTAATTTGGTTTGGTTTGCTTCAAGCACATGCAAATAAGGCAGTTCTGTGCCCCTTCAAATGAGCCTCGTCTTGAGCTTGAGAGAGTAATGCAAATTATTCATTTCACATATTTCGACGCATAAAATATTTCTCTAAAAAATTAAGTTGATCGAACATCATTAATTAAGTGATCAAATCAAAATGTATTGGTAGAGTACTTTCAAAATTGTACTTGTGGCACAATTATTCAAAACAAATGTAACTAGTAAACTAGACTATCTACAATTCACTAAATTAGTTTTTTTACGAAGTTATTTTTTTCATTGAGATCTATGAAAAGAATGATTAATTGTATAAAGTGTTTTGGCTCAGGAAAGGTCCATTGAGAGGGCACAGTTGAGCCCACTTTTTCTTTAGAAAGTGAACATGAACTCTTTTCATTTAAGAATAACAAACTTGTGTTTTTGTTTCAGTTTTATCTATTATTACGAGGCTTTTATACCATTAGCTTGGTAGCAACAAAAGCATTATCACTCCTCGCAAGTAGGCGGCATGATTTGCCTCTCAGAATTAGTCGATGTGGACGTAGACTGGCCCGAACAATTGAATTATTAAAAAAAAAACTAGTAGTTATCACAACATTTGGACGTGGTAGGAGCAAAATTTTATAAGGCCCCGTTCCAAATACCTTCTTAAAAAATAAGCAGTTTATTTCACATTTTCAAATTCAAAAATAATGTAAATGAAAAATAATTTTTTAATTTTTTTTTCACCATATAAAATATATTGATGGGATCTATCAAACAAGATCTATATTTATAAAAAAATTATTTGTGTAAACATATTATTTTTTATCTTGAAATTATCTTCTTTAAAAATAAATATTTATTTAAGATTGCGGAACGGAGCCTAAGTAGTGCCATTTTCTCAAAAAACAGACAAAAGATGGCTTTTTGCAGGGTATTGTGGAGAGTTTATTCGTAATTGAACGTAGTAGAGAAATTTTGCTCATCAGCGGATGACTCCACCACAGCCCCACACAAGGAGTAGTATTTTAATCACGGCTCTTAACTAGTCCACGTGGTCGTGTTTTTCACCACCAATTACCCCGTTCCAGATCCGTAATCCACGGCAACACCCAGGACAGACGACCCCCCTGCTGCTGTGGGCCCTCACTACGCATTGAGATTACTTTAGGTGTGCAAACGAAATGAGTAAAGCCCAGTCGAGTTTTATCGTATTTGAGTTCAGCTCGTTTATTAAACGAATTTAAAATTTGAATTTGAGTTCGGCTCGTAAGTGATAGAATCAAGCTCTTAACGAGCCGAACCCGATTAATTTACTTAACAAATCTCTTTAAACGAGTCGAGCGAGCTAAACCAAACTCTTTTGAGTATTAGGCTCGCCTTGTTTAGTAAACCAGTCTATAAATCGAGTTCAAGCTCGACTTGATTAACAAACGAATCGAGCCGAGCCAAGAATTGCTCGTGAGCAAGTTTGCAGCCCCACCACTGATACGAGACTTGTATGAATCTTGCATTAAATAATTTCTCTCGGGTGAAAGGCATCTTGGAGATGGTGAATGCTCAATGCTACTTTTTGGAAGTTGTGGAAGGAAAGTGAGGACAATAGGAAATAAGTGGGGGAAATTATAAGAAAATTATTTTAAAATTTTATTATTAAAATAGAGGGAACTACAAATTAATTACGAACAAAAAATAAAGAAAATCACTTCACAATTTTTTTTTGTTTGAATTTTTCCTCTTTCTCTTTCAGAACTAGGAATTAAAAAAAAAAAAGAAGGAATTTTTTTGGGAAAATTTCTTTTATATCCCTTCGACTTTGACGAAAAATTCATTTTGGTCCTTCACCTTTCAATTTCGGCATAAAAATACTTCAACTTTCCAATTTTTTTCAATGTCATCCATCAGAAGGAATCCGTTTTGACCGACGGCCTTGCCGGGCCGTCTCCAGCCACTAGACAGTCGGTCTGAGCCGTCCAAAAATTCTATAAAAAAAATGAGGGGACCAACGGAGAAATCAACGACATTTGATCTGTGTAGGGTGCTTGATCAAAACATCCTATTTTTTATGTATATATGTATATATCCCTAAATTATGACATTGAAAAAAATTGAAAAGTCGAAGGATTTTTATGCCGAAATTAAAAGGTGAAGGACCAAAATGAATTTTTGGTCAAAGTCGAAGGGATATAAAAGAAATTTTCTCAATTTTTTTTTTTTCTCCCCCAAGTTTCAAACAAACCCTATGAAAGTAGTAGTTATTTTTTTCATTAGCATAGAACACAAAGTTGTACGTACTATTTTATTTTCTATACTTTTAGCTAAAGCCTAAAGGTCTATTTATATTATTAGTCCAAATAGCTTGGCAGAGCATTTCCAAATGCTTGAGAGTTTTTTTTTTTTTTTTTCAAGACAAGGCTATTTTAAACTTCCATAGACCCTAGTTGCTAAATTACCATTTTGTTATATTTTGGCAAAATCGCTCAAGTTGTGCGGAATTTCTTCTTTCTTATTTCTTCACCTTAACTCATCGCAACAGTGGGATCATTCCAGGTGACTAGATTCATCTTGTGTGCTTGAAGAGTATCGTTTTTATTTTTGTTTCCTTTTACGTACGGGTACTAAAGATTTACTGAGCGTACTTTCTAAGCATATATAATACTCCAGTGTTGGCCGGAGTTCAGTAACCATTGGAATTAGTATTCACTAGGGGAGGCCTAAGTATAATTAAGGGGACATGGCAATTAACATAATAATTAATTAAGCGGGGATCGGATCAAGAACCACGTACATGCATCAACAGCAACAGCAACAGCTACAGCTATTGCCACGGTCGTTGTTCCAGGGAGCACTGCATGCCTCTCATTATTTTTGGACTGAAAAATAATATTAATTAGATTCTATATATCCGTGCATCTATCATGCATGAAAACTATATAATTATGTTATGGTGCCTGCAGCTTATGTATTTTTTTAGACATGTCCAATTTGTGGTGGGATAGATGATCTCTCTCTCTCTCTCTCTCTCTCTCTCTCTCTCTCTCTCTCTCCTTTTTTCTTTTTAAATTTTTTTTCGCATTTGTAAGTTTTTCATCAAACTTTTATAAATTATTGATTATATTTGTCTCGTCGGAAATAACCACTTTTAAACAAAAAAAAAAGAAGAATAAGTCCACTTTTAATTAACTTGCCAGGCACAGAATAAATAGGTTTTAGTTTTACTACAAATTTTATTTTATTTTGTCTCGTTGGAAATAACCACTTTTGAGCAAAAAAAGAAAAGGTCCACTTTTAATTAACTTGCCAGGCATAGTATAAATTGGTTTTAGTTTTACAACAAAATTTTTTTTTTAAGCCACCAGGAGGCCAACTTCTCAAATTTACTTGGCGTCATAATAAAGTACATTAATAGCGTGAGATTTTCCCATATCCAAAGTGTTTACTAATTGAAGTACAATATTAGCTACTACTATTTGGTATAAAGTTATTGAAACAATTCCTAAAGGGTATTATAGGAATTATAAGTATTGATTGTTGTTGGAAGATATAAATGAAACTAGTTGAAAAGGTTTCTCCTTTAAGAACTCAAAGAGTTAGGACTCATAAGTTAATTTACTGAACTTTAAGAGTGTTATTATTTTTGTTTCATCAAAACTTTTAATTAAGGTCCTATTTGATAATCAACTCCAGCCATGGGATTGGACTATTAATGGGATTGGACTGCTAATTCTTTATTTGCTTTCACTCTCAATGGCCAGACTAACTTACCCATGGGACTGTGAGTCCTGGGATTACGGTGGATTACTAATACCTCCTGGAACATGGTATTATCAATCCAATCCGGAGTCCCTCCAATACAATGACGAAAGTACCCATGACTTTCTCAACTAATTATTCTTTGTTTGGTTCTATGACTATCTTAGGGCTCATATATGAGGGTTCTAGAGTCAAAAATTAATTATGAGCCTTTAGAATAAAATAATCAAAAATAAAAAATCATTGCACCGGTTTTAAACGGATTGAAAATTGGAGCACTTAATTTTTTTAGACTGTTTATGTATTTAAAAAATATGGTTAAAAAATTAAAGTGCTCCAATTTTTAATCCGTTTGAACCGATGCGAAAATTTTATTTTTTTTGATTATTTTATCCTAAAGAGTCATAATTAATTTTTTTTGTATGTTATCCTTCAGTTTTGCATAAGGGTAAAAATGGAAATATTTACTATCAATCCAATCCTATCTCATGTGAAATAAACATGATATTAATAATCTCATCTCAAACAAACATACTTATTATCAATCATTTCTCATTACCAATTCATTCTCATTATCAATCTTAATCCTAATCTCATCTCCTTATGAATCTCATCCCTCTAATACTTTTATCAAACAAGGCCTAAGAGTATTAATTACAGCCAAACTAGCAACAGAGGGACATCTTTTAATTAGCTAAATGCCTTTATCAAATTAGGCGGCTAACTTTAAAACTTTTTTTTTTTTGGCAAATGTGAGAAATTGTATTCAACTGTGAAGCGAAAGCCTGCACAACAGAGAGTTAACCCCATGGGGGCAAATGGGTGTCTACAGACCGGACAAACCATTAGAGAGGGCAATTAGAACACAGTATGTGCAGCCCTATTTCAAACTCGCCTAACGAGATCAAGTTCGCAGAGAATAAAACTGATACCAAACACATGACCAACAAACCACCGCTCGTCATTGAGCAGCCCTTCTCTTGCCTAGCCCCCTACCAATCAAGCTCCCAAGTCGGCAACCCATGAAGCCACCGACGACCACGCAATTGCAAGCCTAGAAGCAGTGCGGCCGCGAACGGCAAACGGTTTTGGTGGAAAGGGGGGAAGGGAAACCAGATCTGAAGGCAAGGATTGATCCCTCTCCTCCCGTCGCCCATATTTGGGTATAAAATAAACCCAATTGAGAAGGAGAAGAGAAAATGTGACGGCTGTTTTAGGGTTAGAGAGAAATGCTCCTATTTTTTAGAGAGAGAATTGTGGCCAGACAAAATCTCGGCTAACAGTAAACTTAATTATCAAGAAAATAAGGGTCCTCTTAATTTGGTCCCTATGTAACTTCATGTTGCACATTTCATGAGTTTTATGCATTTTTTTTATAACTTGATGTTCGGGTCAACTTACGAACACCTTAACTAATTCTGAGAAACCATAAACCCACTATCTATTAGCGGAGACTCAATTAAAATCGGAGCAAATGCTCCATATGAACTGATTCCAAACGAGTGATTATAACATCTAAAAGGTTTTGAACCTGCAAAGATTTAACCACTAGCTAGTAAATCCCAGGCTTTGACCATATATTCAACCCCTTGGCGTTAGATCTATGCATGCAATTGGTGGAGAAAAGGATAAGCTTACTTTATGTTAATCGAATTACGTTTGTGATGCTCTTCCATGGGGAAATGTGCAGATATTTGTGTTGCTTACGCCTTAGACATCACATTTTTTGGTGGTGAAGGGAAATTGTTGTTATCTCTTAGGCGCAGCAGCTTGCGGCTGTGCCCAAGTTGCGGGTTCACTCCGGTCTTGTTCTAATGATCGAAAGCATTCATGTCGTAGAGCTCATTGAGTAGAACGACAATTCCAAAAATCAGCTCAATTGGATATCATTAAGTGACTGATTGAAACACTATAACTCTTGGTCCATAGATTACAATGGATTTGATCCAGTGTTTTGGATTCATTTTTTTCAAGGTAAAAAGATTCCGATCAGGCACTTAATGATATCTAATTGAGCTGATTTTTCGCATAAATGTTCTACTCGATGAGCTCTACAAAGTAAATGCTTCCGATTATCGGAACAACACTGGAGTGGACCCGCAGCTCGGACACAGCGGCAAGCTGCTACCCCTTGGGGACAGCAGCGCCCCACACCCCCCTATAGGCTAAAGATTAATCAGCTCTTAAGCTAAAACGATGGAAGTCTCAACGTTGCAGATTCTTTGAAAGCCTTCAAACCCAAGTCAGAAGGATATGTAGCATGATGAATATTCTTTTCAAAAGTAGTTGTATGTAACTTCCGCTTTCCTTTTAAACGTTTTTTTCAAAAAGAAGGTAATTTTAAACTCAAATATATTAAAAAAAAATAATTTTTAAATTTTTTTTGCACTGTTTAAAAGATCTCAATAAAATCTATCAAACAAGATCCATATTGGTAGAAAAATTATTTGCATATACACATGATTTTTTAGCTTAAAATTACCTTTATTTTCTAAAAGTTCCTTTTTGGAGAATCCGGAGCAGCCAACTTGGAAATCAAATATGGTATACTTCTTTCATGTTTTACGTTTTACATATCACACTGAGTTTGAGCAAAAATAGAAAGAAAATACTTCGTATAAATTGCAATAGTAGAAAAGTACTTAGAGGAAGTAATTACAGTTTTTTTTTTCCCTTTGTTTTTTTTTATTTTGTTGTAAGCTATTCGCAAGGAGCAATGGTAGGAGCATAATTTTAGAACACAAATGTGTACCGAGCCCGTTTGATGTACGCGGCCCATATAATTGGAACGGCTCTGGAATGTTGTGTTCTTAGATTTTTTGATTTGGAAATTCTATGCATTGGTCTAGTGGCCGATAGTGTTTGGAAAGAACTATTTTTGGTATGTTAAAAACAAAACGTCAATTAGTAACAACTAACAAGGTCCAAACTTGGGATAACATGCATGCGCAACGGGCAAAACCTGATAAGCACCTGATAATACAATTATGGGTGCGCTAGTTATCAAATTTTAGTTCAATCTTTTTGTTAACTTAGTTGTTTTAAATTACTTTGACGCGTAGGGCTTGCTAATCCTGTTTTGTAGGAAAATCACTTAAATAGCGAGATTTTAAAGCAAGGCAGCCCAAGGCAAAGACAAGTCAACGGTCAAAAGCCAGCCCCTAATCCATTCGGCATCGATACCTGCTCCTTTATTCAATCGGTACCGAGAGAGAGAGTTACCAAGGTTCCAGCATTAGCCCATTAAGCTCCTCGGCATTGACACCATTGATTTTCTTCCATCGGTACCGACCATCTTCCCATTAGCAACCTTTGTCCTTCGATATCGGTACCACATATCTTATTCCATCAGTACCGAAACCTTATCACATCAACTTAAGACTTTCGCGATCGATACCGAGGGCTTACGAGGGGGACTTTCAAAGCATCTCTTGAGAATATGCTGGGCGCGTACCTTGGGAGTAGAATAGATTTTGATTGCATCATTTTAGATCTAAATCTAAATTTGAGTTGTTCTTGGTTGTTCTTCAATTTTCAGCTATGAATCTTTATTTTGTCTTCATTAATTAGTTTTTGATATTGTCATATTCATTAAAGTTATAGTAAATCTTTCGATCTATCGTTTAATCCAATTTTCTTCTAGTGTTGTTAAGTAGATTTTTGCTTACTCTTATCTCAATAGATATGTGTGAGTAATTTTCTAAGGTTAGGTCATGGGTGATTAGCACCTCATGACTCAAGTAGAATTGCGTTTTTCACCATAAAGTTTAAACCTTTGGTTCGATCATCAATGTGGGGTTCGGGTTTATTTGTCAAATCGCTAAGGTGTTAATCTTCTTGATCATGTGTCGGTAAGAGTTTCGCCTACTTACCACACATGATACTTGGAGCTCTGACGCACGAGGCATTTGCTAAATAAATTCTAGAGCTAGCTCGGTAATCGAACCATTCCATATCCCGATATGGGAACCTTAATTGTGTATCCCGAACCACGTAATTGGGTGAGAAATGCAGTTTAATTTGAGTCGTGAGTGTTAGTAATTCCCAGACCTAACCTGCCTTTTTTTTCTTAGTTTATTCGCTTTTCAATTTAGCCCATTTTTAATTTCCACTTCACACGTAAAACCAAGTTGGCTGTCTAAAAGCCGAAAGCCCTTACTGCATCTACAAATCCAGCAAAGCCGTATTAATTATTCCCTTGGATACGATCCCGGTCTTCCGGATTATCATGCTTCAACTGACGTATTAAGTCCTACGCTTGGGGCGTTATTCCATATATCGGAGCAAAAGAAGTAGAACCATAAGTACTTTTTTTTATAATTAATGGCGATGTATTATGAGAGGATAATCTGTCTTGTAAAACGAGAAATAAGTACTTAAAAAATAAGACCTTAGTGGAATGGAGCCTAATTAACTATATTGACTGAACCATAATAAGTTTGAATATACTTATACCAGGGATAGTGAAATTCCTGTGTTACTATTCGAATACTCAACAAACAAAATAACATGTGTTGAAAAATAATAAATGGTGAACACAAGGATATGTCACGCCTCGCCCTGCAAATGTCACCCAATTGGCCCCAAGTCGGCATTGCCACATGGCGTCTCACACAAAGACCAAACCATATTCCCAACTAAACAGAAATAAAACCCAGCGGAAGACTTCTCACAAAAATACAACCAAGTAAAAAAACCTCAACTCACAAGTTAAAGTAAATAAACATCATTCGATTAATTACAAAATACTTAAATTAACTTTTAGATTAACCAACTACTCAACAGCCTAACAAACGCATCACCCGACACTAGTCGAAGCACTCTTCAAAGCGTTAACCGGTAGTGGACCCACTCTAAATCACCTGTTATCTGGCAATCCAAAGAGGAAAATCAAAGTATGTGAAACATAGAAGTGCTCGATAAAATATCACAATATCCGAAAGAATATCAACATAAATATGAAACTCCAACATAACCGAAATACTCGAATGTAAACAACAGTTATATCCATCACATACTCCAAACACAATAGTAATATCCAATGAACAATACACATATAAAATCACATCACAGGGAGTGGCACGTCTGCCACATTCCCTTGTACCATGGGATTGTGTCCCACATAACATGCTCCCATCCATTGATAATTAGTCGGCATGGCATATGTAAAGACTCGTAAATCTTAGAAATTATTAAAAATGATTCAATAAATGAAAGGATAAGAGGAAAATGTTGGGTTTATTTGAATTTGAGGCTTATGTGTTAAGATTATAAGATGAAGGGGTGTGTGTGTGGTTTATAAAAATGCTAGTATATATAGATGTGTATGTATGTGTGTGAGAATAACATCCCCCCTAGGAATGGCAACGAGGCGGGGCGGGACGAGTTTTTGCATACCCCGACCCCGACCCGAAAATCATTTTCCGACCCTGCCCCGACCTCGACCTATAACGCCCCTAATTTTAGGAACGTTAAATAGGAAATTTCATTGAAATTCTAAATAGAGTCTGGCTCAATATTACAGTATAAATCTCAAAAGAGTACTTTTATTCAAATAAGGGAGAACTAGGATTCTATCTACTGCTCCGTTTGTTCCTCCATCCTGGCTAGCTCCTTGGCTCCAAAGGCTTCCAAAGTGTAGAGTTCACCCTGTTCGTCTATAAAATCTGACATATTATACCAATGTCGCCACCAATATAATATGTCAGGGTCACCAAAGGTAACACCGTGAGCTACAAAAGCTCAATAGAGTAACCTATACCCACTAATCCTTAACTTACGAACAAAATATCACAACTTCAATGATTTCCACATAGTTCATACATATTCGGCAAACAGTTAACAATGACACATCCACATTCACTATTCAACTAACGTTGGTGTCCATGATTTTTCGAATTTCTCCTACGCGACTCCTCGTAGACCATATCACTGGTTTCACATTTCATTAACCAAATCAACATTTCAAAATCGTCATTTTAATACACCCAACCTCGGTTCCGCCGCGCTGGTCTCCCGAGTATCCTCACAATGGTTTCGCTGCGCCGGGTTCCCATTGGCACACAAAACTTTGCATTGGCTCCTCTCTACGGATAACCAAGCTACTCACCCAACCTCAGTTCCGCCGCGCTGGTCTTCCGAGTATCCTCACAATGATTCCGCCGCACCGGGTTCCCATTGGCACACAAAACACACACCATACAATGGGCTACCATGTCCAGCCACGTTGCGATTTCTAAAACATTTATCATTTCCAAAACACGCCTTTTCATTAACCACACCCTATGTATCATGTTTCTAACTTTCTTGATTTCCGTATCATGTTTTCATGTATAGACTCCGCGGTAAGACTTTTCATGGAAATAAATATAAATCATTTATTATAATCTTGAAACTAAACTAGCAAGATCATCCAATTCTATGTTATTAATCATGCTCAAATCACCACTTAAAGAATAATGCCACATGTACGAACGCCTTTGGAGTGAAAATCACTTATGCTTTACAACAAGATAAGTAATATAAACAATTCATAACACATGCTCATAACGATCTAAAGATCAAAATACGAATACTTCTATCAATGATAAGATCTTATCTTTCGAGAGCTGTTCTTTCTTCCTTTGTGGGAAATTCAAAACAACACATGTTTATTAGAGTAAAAGTTGATTATTCCAACATGGTCATGCTTCCATTAGCGAAAATAAGTTATTAACTATCATGCATTTCAAACATTATAAGTGACAGATAACCTTATCTACTTAGAGAAAAATGGTTAAGGATATTCTATTTCATGCCTTGAACTAGAGAGTAAGGATATTCTACTTTCCAACATACGATTCTAAGCTATACATGGGGTTAGTGGACAAGGGACTCTACCTTTCTTCTTGGCAGTTGGTCAGTTTTGAGAATAGGTCGTCGGTTTTACGAATCGGCGGCGTAACAGCTCCGAAGTGCTTCAAAGGAAAAGGGATGGATTTTCTCTTCCTAGAAATAGCTTTGCTAACTAAATGTCACGACCCAAATTCGATGGGTAAAAATTTGTGACATGGCCAGTGATTTAAAATCACCCCAGGCCTAGATATCACACAAAAAAAAAAATCATTATTCTTTTTATTCAAAACAACTCCCAAGACCGTAAATTAAAAATAAAATATTATATTCAGAACTGTCTAACGTGCTCACCGATTACAACTTTAAAATTACATACTTGTGGCTCGCACACACAAACGCCACTCATTAACACATTATTTTCTTATTTAGCCACGACAAACTGATATCTTTCATACGTAATGGATAAGCCTTCTTTGACCTTGAATTCCTGAAAAGGTTTTATGAAGCACAAAACCAATTCAGTAAGTTACGATATACTGGGGTTACATAAGAAAACATGAGATAATTTGAATAAAGCATGCAGAGCATAATCTCAATCACCATAAAACATAGCATCAACACAAATCCTGGCATAATCAAAATAACACATTCCGTAGGCATAAAATCAACAATATTTTTTTAACAACTTCCAGGCTCGAATCCGTAATGGGCGTAATACCAGCGGTAGCAAGGGGAGCGACCCTAGCAAAACAAGGGAAATGATATCAATTCCAAAGGGATACCCGGCAATATTCACCGATAGGCACCAAGAGCAACTCACTGTCCATAATAACTCACTGCCCACAAATAACTCGCTTCCCAAATGTTGCCACAAAACTTTTTATTTCCTTTTCAAAATTAATCCCATGTTCCTTTTAAAATTCCTTATTACAAAAAGTCGTGCTTAATATGCACTATGTACAAAACGTCTATTTTTAATATATTCGAACATAACATTTTATAGAAACAAACATAAACAATTTGAAAGAATTATGTAGCCAAAGTATATTCGTAACTCACCTTTTTGCCTCCGTAATTTACCGTATCGTATTAGGACTCCATCCTTTTTCTTTTTTTACTTTCTCCTTCCTTCTTTCTCTCTTTTCTTTCTTCTTTTCTCTCTTCTTCTTCTTCTTCTTCTTCTTCTTCTTCTCTCTCTCTCTCTCTCATTCCTTCCTTCCTTTCCTTTAACTAAGTGTCATGTATGTAGTGTGTGTGTAGGTGTTGTGTGTGGAGGGGAAGGGAGGGGAGGCCTATTTATACTAATGGAAGAAGAACCTAGATCAAATATAGAAAATCAAATCAAATCATGATCATAATCTTATGTAATCTAATAATATCTTATATAATCTAATAATATCTAACAAAATCTATATAATATCTAATAAAATCCAATATTATCTAACAAGATCTAGAGCAAATCTTATATAATCTTATAATATCCAACAAAATCTAACCATATCTAACGTTATCTTTCACAAAATCTAACCATATCTTCTAGAATTATCTAATATAATCTAATCAAATCCAATAATATCTAAATCAAATCTTACATAATCTAAGAAAATCTAACTATATCTAATAATATCTAATCAAATCTTAGGGAATCTAATAAAATCCAAGTGTATCTATATCAAATCTTTGTGAATCCAATAAAATCCATAAAATCTAGGGAATTTAATCCGATTCTTTCCGGATTATTCTTTTCACCTTGTAGTGACTAGTGCCTTATTCCTATACCCCAATGTTGTTTAAAAGGTTGTGGCGATATCTGTAAAGTTTTATAAAAATTGACAGTTACATCAAAAAATACTCTACTTTTATAAATCTTAAGTCACAAATTAATATATTCTCTAAATCATAATGGTAAGTGACTCGTTAAATGTTAGTTCAGTTGGAGGGTGTCGGGGAGGTGTTATGTTCGAGAAAAGAGAGATAGAGAGTTAAGAAAATCATTGTGATTGCTCGGCCTTTATTCTTAAAGAAGTATTCAAAATTTATCATAAGTTAGGATATTTATTCCGAGAATGACTAGGGTGACAAAATTGCAAGAAAATTTTTGAAGGTTTAAATTGGGTTATCACACTAAACTAGGCTACTTTAAGGAACTAGGAATAGTTTTTGGAGTTGGTTTGGTGGTAGCTCTCAAGAACTTAAAGAAACTTAAACTTTGGAACTTAGAATTTCTAGAGAGAAGTTAGAGTAAGGAGTGAAGGTGTGAGAAATGACTTGGGTGAGCTTGCTATTTATAGGCCAAGGCTTTCCTCTCTCCCTCTCCCACCCGAAATCTCTCTCTCTCTCTCTCTCTATATATATATATATATATCTTTGATTTTTTTTCATTTGTCAAGCTTGATTGAAAGCTTGATAGGTTAGGTTAAGGGTTGCTTGTACATCTCCCACCTAGTTCTAGGCTTGTATGGCTAGATTTAGTACTTCTAGGGTTGGTTTGGAAAGATCTTATGGAAGAAAGTAGGGTTTGTACAAAGATTTAGTGATTAAAAGAACATATAAGGACGATGGGAGATAGATTTTGCTTGGAGAAGTGTATAACCATAGATTGTAAGAATGTAAGAAGATCATGGAAGATCAAGGCAAGGTACACTCCAATCTCTCCCTCTCTGCCCCTCTCTCTCTCTCTCTCTCTCTCTCTCTCTCTCTCTCTCTAGTACTAGTACTATGGAAGTGTGTGTGTGTGTGTGTGTGTGTGTGTATATATATATATGTGTGTGTATATATGACCAAGTATAAGTATATAAGGTACTATATAATCCTTTAAGATTTTCAAGTATCCAATAAAAATAAATATAGGGTCAAGATTCTCTAATAAACTAATCTAATAAGCACATGTTCCTATTATATTATTAAATTAGAGTACTTTAGTACACATATTTGTGTATGACACTATTTTTAGAAAATCTAGGGCAATAGATTTATAAGGAACATAAACATATTTAAAAAATATATATAATCACATGAAAAATCTAGGAAATGACTATTTAATAAAATCGTAGTACTTGTTGGTAGACTAACCTTATTATCCAAGGGGTAAAGTTTACCATAGCATGTATTGACCAATGGTTAAAGGAGTGAGGTATTCTATACTAGAATAATACTTGAGATGACTATGCTTATAATAATCTATGAAGTACATAGGACTATATAATCTTATATATGTACTTTAATAAATCTAGAATGATACCTTAGGTGAAAAATCTAGGTTTCTTATTGTCCAATGGATAAAAGTTTTTCTAACTTTTATTGTCCAATGGGTAAAGGTTAAAAGATTCATCTAGAGTTAGAAGAAAGTAACTAAGTGAATTGGTAGTCCGATTCCTCCAACTAATCGGTTGGAAACTAATCTTACTAGCCAAGTAGGGCTTTTAATCAAGAAATAAATTTTAAAGGACTAAAATCTAATTATAATGGATTATAGGAGTTAACAAGAAATATTAAAAGCAATATTATGAAATTAAAAGAAATAACAAAATTTAAATGAAAATTTTATTCATACAAAAAAAATTAGAGTCGTTACACGACCTGGTTTTTTTGGGTACCCCCGTTCCCGCCCCATTCGGAGAACAGGTTAACCCGCCCCGTAAAAATTAAAAAAATTAAAGTATAGGTAAAAAAGTAAAAAAAAATGCTAAATAAGAATAAAAATTATCCAAAAAATAAAACTTTTGAAATTATTTTTGTGTCTTTTGGTATCGCGATTTTACTTTTATCTAAACTTTTAATTGCAATCAATATTTTAGATACTTCATTCCATTTCTTTATTTGTAGAATTTATTATAAAAAAAATCCACTAAACACCAATAAATATCAATTTTTATTTCTTTTTAAAATTTAATTAGCCTACTTGACAATGAATAGACGTTGTTTTTTGAATTAACGCTAAAAAAAATGAAAGGACGTGTATATAAGTATATATACATATATAAATAAAAATATATATAAATACGCCGGAGCAGGTTCGGGGCAGGTAATTTCGGGGCGGATTCGGGGGCAGGGCACTTTCGCCCCGAACCTGGGCAGGTTTGGAAAATTTTACCCCGACCCGATACCCGAAAATGGGGTAGAAAACCCGCCCCGTTGAGGGTGGGGCGGGTACGATTGCCATCTCTTCCCCCACCTCCCCCCTCTCCTCTCTCTCTCACTCTTTCTCTTGAAAACTTCACTCAAGGCTCGAAACCCACAAAGTTCAACCTTCATTCCACACTCGAGACGTGATTTAAGCTCAGGGTTCGTTGGTTAAAGCTTGGAAAGAAGTATCCTTGGAGGAATTCGAATTTCAAGTTCTAGTGCTTGATTGATTGGGCTTGGATCTTCGTTTTTGTTCATTGAGGTAGGGATTTCTTGCTCTCTCTATGTGTATATGAGTTGATTGTGCACTTAGATCGTGCCTTGGTTCGTTATTGTTGTTGGGTTATTGCCTTTTGAAGTCTGAAAATTCGCTGAAAAATTCTGCGGTATGGATACCCCAACCTTCTCTGGACAGCAGCCGCCCCGGTATCGATACCTCATTTTGGGGTATCGATGCCCCATTGTTTTCTAGACAGTTTTGACATGCTTTGTTTTTTTCATGCTCGTTTGAACCCCAATCACTTCTAGCACTCTTTAAACACCTTTGAATCACTTCTAGACTTGCTTGTTGATATCTCAAATGGTTCATTGATCTCTCGAATCCCTTTGGCCCTCGTTGGAAGATAAGAACATGTTGAGTTTAATGAAATTGGTATCCGTTGGTCGTTCTTGCTTTAGATTGATTTAGAGAACATATTTGGCATGTTAACATGATCGTATTAGAGTTGATATATGTTGAACCTGAGCTTATTAAAGATTGAAAAATGGTTACATGAATGAATATGAAGGAACGATACAAAGAAAGTCACGGATCCACCGTAAGGTTTGTTACCGGAAATGGGACGCACAAGGTCCCGAATACCCGAAAGTGCACAAGAAAGCCACGAATCCACCATATGGTGTGATGCCAGAATGAATATGGGACGCACAGGGTCCCGAATGCCCGAAAATGAGATCCAAACACATAACTGAACGAATATAGTGAACTTTGGAGGTCATTACATTGCTTGTAGTTGAATGGAGTTGGCTTCACGGCTCATGTCCTTATTGTCGATCATATGAAAATCTTCTTGTTGCTTATGTTCCTCTCGGTGCATTGATCATCTCATTTACTTATAACTTGAGCATAGTAATCTCTACTGGGCTAGTATAACTCAACCTATCATTATTTCCAGGAACACCACAAGAGCACTGATTTTGGAGCGCATGGAGTGCATGTTTGACATCATATCTTTTGAAAGCCGACATCGAGAAGTTGTTTTAGCATCTTTTATATACTCCCTTTTGAAAAGATGCAATTGTAACTTCATTTGAATTCTTTTGACTTGGAAAATAATGTAATCGCTAAATTTATCATCTTTTGTCTAATTCTGAAAATTTGGCCGAGGTGCCCATATTGTAACTCTTTTTAAACTTGATCTTTTTTCTCTCGGATGAAATTTTTTTTTTTGATCGGCAAAAGTAACATTTTATTATGGGGAAAGGGAGATGGGTTTCCAACCGAAGGTTGGAAAAAACACCAAAATGGGTAAACCCATAACACCTAATGGCCTAAAAGCCCAGATAAAACAAATAAAGCCAGTAAAAATCCGAAGGCCTAAAAGCCCAAATATTACAAATAAGCCCAGCCAAAGAAACACAAAACACAACCCTAAAAATTTGAGAATACTTCAGATGAATTAGGGGAAACATTTTGGGGTATTATGATGTAATATTGCGTTAGACTTTTATTGGAAACGCTATTATTATTATGTTGAAAATTCAGGGCGTGACAGCATACGACATGGTATGCATCACAAGCAAACCCTCGGCGGTAAAAAAACCACCTCAACAAGCACACATATTTCTTGAGCATGCATAATCTTTAAGCATGCATATCAATGACCAAACCTTGTGTCTCACACACTATGCTCCCAACCATTGTTAATTAAACAGTATGGCTTACGACATGGTGCGCCTCACTCACAGACCTTTCAACATTATTAACACGATAGCATGATATACAACCACCTCCACATTAATACCTTATTGAATATAACCATGTCAAACACATTGATCACCTTTGATTTGACTGGAGTATGCCAAACTTACAATTTTGACACTTCCCGATCAACAGGCTCACTACCTAGTCATAAGCTAACTCATATCAGTTATAAACACCTTGGAATATTTAAGCAAATATATGATAACACCCCATAATATTTCCACTATGTTAACACATGACAAGATGCCAGCACACCCACCTAATGTTTCTTAAACCATTTAAACGCAAAATTGATATCATCAACTTTCAAAGATAATGAGGTATTATTCGATACCCAACAAATACAAATATGTCCATTTCTAAGACCTAGAAGTGTGCCAAATCATACGTAAAGTTCGAATACAACTTAACCCCCAAAATATGAATAGAAACTTACTATCAACCTGTCATATTTTGGCCATAGGTTCTTTTAGGTTTAGAATTAGATCATGAGACCACCACCATTAGAAAACATGCTTTTTGTACATTAATTTTAATGTAAATTTACCCAAAAAGGAGTTCGGATGAAAAAGATATGTCAGTCCGAAATTTCTTAAAAATGTAGATTTTAAGACTGTACTGCTACGAAATTTCTTAAAAATGCATATTTTAAGACTGTACCACTACAGCCAAAAACCTTGTACCGGTACAGGTCCAAAAATCCTTGAACGACAACTTCTAGTCAGTTTGTACCAGTACAGTCAAAAACCTTATACCGGTACAACTTGTGGTTTTAGCAAAAACACGGCTCATTCTTTTTTCGATTTCCAACATTTTCCTCTACTCAAATCACATCTTAAACTCATCAAAACTTCACAAAATAATGCTCAAACATGAAGTTATCGTATAGCTACTTCAAGAACATCAAGTTCATGGATCAAAACCAATTATAAACATCAAATTCAAAAGATTCAAGGTAAAGTTAATCCCTAAACCAAAGTTCTCCCTAGAACAACCAAACTAAACATGAATCCAATATTTAAAGCATAAATCCATGCCCAATACATGAAATTCAACTTGCGAAACAAGGATATCAAGTAAAAGAACATGAATTACCAAGTAGTGCTTCAACTATATGTAAAGAAGGATCACCCCAAGCTTTTCCCCTCTTCTTCTCTCTTCTCTCTCTCTCTCTCTCTCTCTCTCTCTCTCTCTCACACACACACACACACGACGTAAAAATAGGATAAGAGGAACGAATGAGATATTTACAAAATATCTCCCCAAGGGAATATTATATGGTGTACTCACACCATCTCCCCATTTATACTCCCACTAATCTCTAAATGCACATATAAATCACACACAAGGCCCTCGTAATTCCTAAAGCATACAAATTAACCCCGTAAACATATAAATCAATTAAAATATGATTTAAATATTAAATATCTAGGATGGGTATTACAATATACGTGGAAATCCTCTTAAAATGGTAAAAATCAAGGGAGGAAATCAACACATTAGAATCATCATTGCATAGTTACAAAACGACCTTAATTTAAAACAAACGTGAATTCTCACTGACTAACCAAAGATCGATTTGTCGAATCCACGTACACCGCACTAAGTATTTGATTGCCGAATGCCTTGAATTCTCAAGTCCTCCAGGATGCTTCCAGAAATCCACCGGAAGATGACTCAAATATTTAAAACAAAGTTTGGAAGAAACTTCTTGAAGTTAATCTTGTTGCTCGATGATCATATGATCATGTGTTTACTTTAAGAAACAAAGCAAAGACCTCATTGGATGTAATCTAGGGTTTTGAAGTGCTTGGGGGCGGCTCTCATATGTTCGGTGAAGTAGAAACCCTGATGAGCCGCATATAAATAGACAGCAGAAAACTGGCAAGTTGGTTGAGCACTGTCTAAAACTTTTCTTGAGTTGTTCGAGCACTATTTCTGATAAATGATTCTATATTTCCACACCCTTGATTTCTTGACTCCCTTTCTTTATTGAGCTGTTATATGCACGAAATCCCTTGATTTTCTTCCACTCAAATTATCTAACAGTCTCAATCTCACAATTACAATATATTAATGACATAATTCCTCAACAGACACTCTAAATATAAATTACAACTCGATAATTAGGAATATAAATAAATGTGTGTGTTTTCATGAAATTTGTCGATAAAGAGAGGTCGTAGCCTATGGACCTTACAGATAGGATCCTTTGCGGTCCTTCCATATCCTTAATACCAATGAGGGCTTTATTTTTACCCCAACAATTAAAGCACTAAGGGTTCGTTTAATTAGCGAGAAAAATATAATAGAGTGAAAAAGAGAGAAAGTGAAATAAAAAAAGAAAGAATTCTCACATCCATTTGATTAAGATGAAAGTTCTACAAGAAAATAAAGAAGTCAGAGTATAATTGTTATTGATTCTTACAAGAAAATAAATTTTTTCTGCACTTTTTGTGAAATAATAAAATTAGTTGTGTTAGCTAGTTGAGAAAGACTGGTTGTGTTGATTTTGCATACATCATGATTCATAAGGTTGGGTGAGATGAGTAATATAAATTAAAGTAGTAGTAACTTTTGTGGCTGCAACATCTATATAATAAAACAGATCGGTTTCTGTTGAAAATGTATAGGCATATAAATGAGAGCAACATTTATAGCCATCGGATCACTTCTTATTTATAAAAGATACGGAGAACATTCTCCTAATAAATCTATCCCTCTATCCTCACTTTTTAGGTAATGTATATCTCTATGTAAACTAATATTGCCTTATATGATCAAATAGGAAAATATCTCAAAATGGTAATTGACGTTTTGTGGAGATTACAATTATCCCGTAGAAAAATCGCAGTACAGACAATTTATTTAAGTTGAAACTATGATACATTCTGACGTGCTTTTAGGTAAGAACATCTGGTAGTGATAGTACAAAAGGGGAGGTACTTAAATACTTTTTTTTATTTTTTTTTATCTGCCAAAACACCCCTCGGTCGGTACTTAAGTCTTAAATACTACTACTAGTAAAACTACAGATTTTTAAAAAATTTGGGCTGGGCCTGGTCAAGGACAAAGTTCTCAGTCTGACCATTCCACTGGATCTCTTTAGGCTGCATTCTGTTTGATTTAACTTAAGCTTATCTTAAATCTGAAAATTTTGTTTTTATTTGAATTTTTTTTATATTTTTTAGTTTTACACCAAATTTTGTGGGTAATTGATTCGTTTCGACGAGAAGAATTAGAAAAGTAAATTTGGTTTTACTTTTATCCAAGTATTTTGAGAAATAACCACTTTTTAGCGAAAAAATGACCCATAAAATTTGGTTGCAAAACTAACAAATGCGAAAAAAATTCAAATAAGGACAAAATTTTTAAACTTAAAAGTCCAGTACAGCGCAGCCTTTGCTTCAACATTCCAAAAAATCGAACCGGCAATTAGAGGTGATGTTGAGAAGGCCCAACCCCAACCCAGATCAATCGGAGTTATCGGAATGGGCCTGTCACTCGGCCTGCTTACTCCCTCCCTTCCCTGTATTGTTGAACAAGAAAAGAAAACCCCCAGTTACTACTCCCGTACTCCGACAACTCTTTTGCATATCTTCTGCGACTGGATTTCGTTTCTTTCTCATTCCAACAGGTGATCTACACGTATATTTATTTCCATTTCAATCGATCGGTATTCTGTAGTAGTCCGCCTTTGCCGTGTCTTCTGTTGCTGTCTTCGTTCGAAGCTTCTCCCTCTCATTCTCTCTCATTCTCTCTGTGTGTAAATAAACATGTATATATAGGAATTTACACTCAAATCCGGTATGCTTGGTTTTAAATTTTTTATACGGTAGTTTCGAATCTCATTACGAATTGGTTTAATGTAAGCTTTATTGCTTGTGTATATGTGTATAGATGTATATATATTTGTATATTAGGGCTTTTTAATTGCTTTGTGAATTAGGGCTTTCTTTCTTGTTCTTTATATTTTGGGGATTTGGTGTGGGGTTTAAATAAAGCCTTGTTTGACAAGTAGTCAATTACCGATTTTACTTTTCAAACTACAAACAAAAATCACCCTTAGAAAAATATCTCGTTCTAAGAAAATCACTCGGAAAATAGACCTCTTTTCAGACCCAAAAGACCCTAGTTCTGTGGAATTTAATGTGACAGTGCATACAGAACTACTCCGTGAGAGATATTTTGTTTTTTTGTACTGAATTGTAATTTTTTGTTCAAGTTTAGTAAAAAAAAATTGGTGCCCCCACTATAGAGAATTTCTGGATCCGTCCCTGGTCGTTATTTGTTGATTCCGTCCTATTCTAGGGTTCACTAGTTCGGTTGTGATTGAGTGCACTGTGTGTATATTTTTTTTCTGCTCTATAAATTCTTGTCTTGGTTCTGTTGTTTTACTTTTCAGTTGTCGAAGTAGGTATTATTAAGCATGAAGTTCGATGCAAGTGGTCTCGAGTCCCACGTGCTGCATGGCGGAGTGAGCGATGACCTTCTCAGTGTGTTCCCAACTGCTCCATCTTTTGAGATTCCTGGTGCAACCGATGTGAGTTTGATACATATATTTTTCAGATTTCAACAAGCTGATTCAGTTGAGAGGATTTTCTTGACAAGTACTATTTGGTTGTTGCTTTGTTTTTCAGTTTGATGGATTTCAGAAAGAAGCTATCCAAATGGTGAAACCGGCAAAGGGCACAACAACGCTGGCTTTCATTTTCAAGGATGGTGTAATGGTTGCTGCTGACTCCCGTGCTAGCATGGGAGGCTACATCTGTATGTTTATGCATCCATGTTTGATATTGTGAATTTAGTTTCTTCTTTTGAGTAGTTGGGAATGTATAGAATGCTTCATGCTTACCACTTAAATCTGTAATTTTGACAGCTTCACAATCTGTGAAGAAAATTATTGAAATTAACCCGTACATGCTCGGCACAATGGCTGGTGGAGCAGCTGATTGCCAATTCTGGCATAGAAACCTGGGCATTAAGGTGATTCATTTATGTTTCCTTTATATGCATTCTATGAATTAGAACCTGTACAGGTATTCCTTCTTACACTCCTATTGTCTAAGGAATGATATTTCTAATGGTGGGTAATGACTGTTGTTGTGCCGTTTTCCTTTTATGTGTAACTTTTCTTTTTGGGGTTATTGATTCCATGAAAGCAAACAAACCCAAACAGCAGTCAGGTATAGAACCTGGAAACAAACACATATCAGTCAATCCAAAATGTATAAATAGAAGTAAGCAAAGGGAATAGGTCACCTCGGGATCAAAGATCCTGAAGGAAACCCTCTAGTCAGTAGTCACTAGCTAGAAGCCTTTTAGAATCAGCGTTCTTGTGATTTTCGTCCAAGAGCTAATGCAAACTCAATGGCCTTTTCTATTAGCCCAATCAAACTTCTAGCATCAAGCACTTGTGTTGGATAATCCTGCGATTTCTTTCCCGCCATAGCTAGTAAATAGTCACAGCATGAGGTAGCATATATGGTACAAAAAAATGTCCGCCCACCCATTCCCCCCCCAGTTCTATCCACTAGCTCATCTCTTCTGCCAAGCATAGCACACCTCTGTCATGTAACACTCTAAAGCCCCCAAATTTGTCCAGCATAAGAGTACTCAAAGAATAGATGCTCATGGGAATCGTGAGAATTGCAAAGGACACATTTATTCCCAACTTACAAGCCCATCTTTAGGGTTTGTTTGGAACCTAGGGAAAAGAAAAGAAAGGAAGAAAAAAAACAAAGACAAAAACAAAGAATCAAGCACAATAAATTTTCCTCTACACTTTCCTTTCCTTTTCCTTTCTTTTCCCCAAGTTCCAAACAGACATTTAGTTGTAAGTCTCCTCAGAAAATCAGCCATTCAATAAAAGTCCACCTAGGGACATGATGGATAAACCAAGTGATTTTTCCCCATGGAATAGAAAGTTGCATTCTCCTCAAGGCCTGCTAATGCTCATTTGTTAAATTCCATCCCAATATTGAGGATGGAATCAGCAGGGATTTGAGCCGCAATTTCCATGGTGATTGTGTTTTTAGGTCTAGGCCATCTCCACAAGCCCTAGTGTACAAAAGGATTTATCTTACCCATATTGAATAAAACACTCCCAACCTTAAAGACTGTAGACCTCCATTGCCAATGGTCTACGTGGTCGAAGGATGAACAATATCCTCAGTTTGGAAAATTTTCTAGTGGTCCAGGATGTGTCATCAGTGATGTTCACCCTCCACACACTCTTCCGCTTGAGTAAAAATGTGTTCATTGTGCACCCATCTGACCAAAAGGGTATCCTCAGTTTGAAAGTTTTTCCTAGTGGTCTAGGATGTGTCATTAAGGATCTTCACCCTCCACACACTCTGCCCCTTGAGTAAAAATGTGTTCAGTGTGCACCCATCTGACCGAATGGGTATCTACTTTCTTGCAAAGCACCAACAAGTGTATAGCCATGGAAGTCTGAATAAAGTTTTTAGCAATCTGAAGCCTTACCAACCTTCATCCTTAGCGGCTCGTTTGCCGTACAGATAAGATTTTTGGTTGGATAAGGAAGGAAGAAAGGTGGATATATTATAAGGGGGAAGTTAAAGAGGGGGAATTAGCTTATACGTGGTTTGAGTCGTAGTATGGGTGATTAAGAGTGGTGGATAAGAGATAATGTGAGAAATTTATTGGCTGCCCTCATTAAATCATAGCATTGAGAATACAAAAAGGTTTAAGGGGTAATTTGGTCTTTACCCCACCCGTATTAGCTAATCCTAGGGTGGGGGGTGGTGTTAGCTAAGACCCCTCCAAGGGGATAAGCTCTCCCTCTAGAGCCTTTCTCCGCCTAAAAAATGGGCCCTTGGAGTACAAATTGAGCTCCCAGCAACCGTAGCTGCAGGTTTTCTTAATTTAGGCCCAGATGATTAGAAAGCCTTAAAAAGCGTTCAATCTCATTCAAAGCCTACTGGAAAGAACTAATTTAACCAATTGTGCCCTGCCCCCTAAGGATAAGTTCTTGTTAGTCTATGACTAAATGCTTTCCGTGATTTTCTCTTTTAACTGCAAACAGTCTTCACTCCTAAGGCTAGTAGGAATCAAAGCCACTCCAAGGTATTTCACATAGAGAGATCCTTTGGGAATAGGGAGGACACTGCACAATCTGTTTTTAGTTCATGGATCCACCCCAGCAAGGAAAATAAAGCTTTTCTGCATATTATGTTTCAAACCAAAGAAGAGGAAGGGAACCAGATAATGCCTCTGTAATGAGTGTTAAGGGATGGGCATCAGCCTCCCTGGGAACGAACAATTCATGAGCAAAAGTGAGGTGTTTAAGCTGCAAAGTATGACATTTAGTATGGAATGTGAACCCTTTCTGATTAAGTTGGTAGTGAAGCAAAGCACCTTACAACGGACCATTTATCACCACTTAGAACATAGGTAAAGTAACACAGGCTACACAGCTCTTAACCCATTGTATGAACGTGCTTGGGAATGCCATAATACAGTCATCATTACAAAAAGAAAGGCCCAGCCCACTAAATCATATGCTTTCATAAGGTCCATTTTGATGGCACCTCTTGGTATTCCTTCACTCTTATGATAGTTCTTCACTAACTCCTGGATTAGCATAATATTGTCCAAAATTGACTTTCCCTGCATAAATATAGATTGGCAAGAATTAATAATACTAGATATAACTGGTTGGAGCCTGTTTGCTAGAACCATGGTGACGCACTTGTAAACCACGTTGCAACAAGCAATTGGTCTAAAGTCCTAATATATTATGGGACATTAGCATTAGGATCTATGAAAGATCTATGGAATCCGCTGGCTTAACATGTTTCCAGTGCTAGAAAAGAGTTGAACAGCCTCAATCACATCTGCTCCCATTGTCCCACAACATCTCTTTTCTTATAAAAGAAAGCAAAGACGAAGCAATAGTGCCACCCAAGGTGGTGGTGTAATTTCTACTACTCCCTCCATCCCAAATTGGATGTCAATTTTTGATATCCGTGTCAATTTGAATTCCTTATATCTTTGATCGCAAAATATATGCAATATGGATCTTGGTTGATAGTTCTCGATTAATTCTATTATACAAAGTTTTCAAACTCGTGAAAAATATTATACATTGAAAGATATAAGCGATGAAAAATGACACGAGTTTCAAAAATTGTCATCCTTTTTGGGACGGAGGGAGTAGTATTTAAGGAAAGGTTGTTAAAGAAGTCTGTTTATGACTATGATGGTGAAGTGGATAAGTGGTTGGCTGTCAAGCCTAGTGTTCTCAGCAGAGGAATTAGAATGAGTGGAAGAGAAGAAGATTGAATATTGGATATTGCTGATGCATTGGAATCTGATTAGCTTAACCTTGCTTTAATACTCTTTTTCCAACATGAAAGAACAGTATCCTTCATTTATATCTCCCTGTTCAACTTAGATAATGTTATCAATGATACTCCTGAATTGGGTGAAGAAATTACTCCACGTGATGATTGTCATTGTCTTCCTTTATCCCTGGACTGATTTACTATAGAAAACATATTATCTATAAGCTTTCCTTTTCCCTGCTTTCTAATCACATGCATCTCTCCACTTTTGAGAACCTGGTTTTACGTTTGGTCTTTGATGTTGACAAGGATTGCTTTTACCCATGTTTCCTTGTCCGACCGTGTGGACATTCTTGACACATGGCGGGCATATTGTGTTGGAGCAAATTGTCATGTTTTCAAGCCTAGAACCCTTTTACTCTCCCTTCAGAAAATAGTAGTGTCTGTTTCTCTTTTTATGACCTAGTTTTACATTAGATCTTTGAAGCTTGACTAGGTTTGATAACTGATTCTCAAAAGTTTCATGTATGGCCATTCAAAATTTTTTGACACATGGCTAGCATACGATACCATACATGGGGCTGGCATATGGTCGTGGATAATATGGATTATATGTACACCTATGTATCAATCAAAGGATGTTGTTAGCCTGTTAATGCCACGCCCAAAATTTATGGCGCTACGCAGGTTCTAATTTTTAAAATTTTCCCTTTAATCATCCATTTGCACAACCCCCCCCCCCCCCCTATTAGCGTTCTTTTGTTTTTTTATAATTCTTCCCACCCCCCCTCTATTAGCGTTCTTTTGTTTTTTTATAATTCTTCCCAATCCCCATCTCATCCGAGCTATCTCTGTACCCCTCCATCATCACCAGCCATTATGAATAGATGGGTCCATGATGAATCGGTGGTGCTAGGAGCTTCAATATACCAATGAGAGCTTAGTTGCAGGAACCTTGTATCGGGGTGGCCAATCCATCTCAAAACCTCGCTCCCGCTTTCCGAAGTCGGACTCTCCTAGGAACCCCACTCCCCAACTAGGATACAACCTCTAGGGATATAAATCCGAAATGAAACAAAAGTAAAAGATACCCCTCCCAAGCAAGAGAAAATATGGAGTAATGAATATTAACTTAAATTTGCTCAAGTACTTAGTCTAAAACACAATATTTACTTACATTTGCTAAAACAATATTTGCAGTTGACATGAATTACGAATTACTCCCTCCGTCCCAATTTGTTTGTGCAATCTCAACATGCGTGCCCTTCAAAAAATGTCTATATCTCACAACCTATAATTTTTTTAATATCCAAAACATCATATTATAGGACTAAATTGAGATCAATCAAGCAAGCAAGGTCCATATTGGATATAAGAAAACATTATAAATTTATAGACAATTTTTGTAGGAAATCCCAAATAGTGGAAAGGGACAAACAAATCGAGACAGAGGGAGTATAATATTTACTTGTATTACATATTTACTTTTTTATAATTTATTCCTAAACGCTTCCCTTGGCACTCCCAAACAATGAGCTTCTATGATCCTACGCCCCTGCTTTGGGCAACTAAGAGATAGAGTAAAGACAAACTGAAACCATCGTAAACCGCCAATGTTCGGCAGACATTCTCGCCACCGAAGCGGTCAATATCACTCTTTTCAACCCTTCGCATCCTACTCTGTCCACTTTATCTACTTTTTTGGTTTTGCATCTTTTATCTCTTTAAAAGAGATCAATAGCTTATTTTGAAAACCATAGATCCATCTCCAGCCATCTAACCCAAACCCCATCATCTTTATCTCCACCAGAAAAAACTATAGAACCATTTACAAGGACCAACGGAAACCCTCAAAAGACACTGCTGTTGGAAGATTAAGTTAAGGACTGAGATTACTAGAATTGTTGTCAAGATCTTAATTGCTTGAAGAATGAAATTCAGAGAAAGTGAAGCTTTTAAGTGTGTTGGCAATTGGTATGGTACAAAAGGGCAAGGGGAAACACGATTTACCAGTGATTATATTCTGTATTCTAGCATTGGGATGGCTATGGATGTGAATTTTGCAGGGATTGGTGTTTCAATTAACTTGTGGGTTTTTTAGACATAGCAACGAACAGGCAATGGTATCAGATATGTATACAGCCATTGTCATCAATAGAGTAAGATCGCCATGACACATTGAGGTTTTTTTTAGGCTCAATTGGATTGGTGAGAGATTGTGAGAGAGAAAATTGAGTGGGAGTTTAGTGAGAGAAAAGGGAAAGGGGAATAAAGAGGGGCAGGTGAGTTCGAGGAGCAGTTTTGTCCATGCAACGACATCTGTCGTGGCTCCATAGTTTAACAGCTAACCTTTACAAAACAGTTATTATTAAGCCAGAGAATTAGGCTCCCAGTATATGACATCTAGTGCCACTCTGTAGTTGCTGAGTGTGGTAGCCTTGCGAAACTGTGAAACCAACTTAATAGCTTGATGCATCCACGAGTTTGACTGGTTTAAATTTGACGGCAACATGATATTGCAATTTTCTGAAACTTTTGGTCATAAGATCTTGTAACCTGAAACTGTCAGTTTGATAGTTCGGTTGTTTTTGGGAGCTAACACACTTGTTTCTTTCATATTTAGTGCCGACTGCATGAACTTGCAAACAAGCGAAGAATTTCGGTTACGGGGGCCTCAAAGCTATTAGCAAACATCCTTTATAGTTACCGTGGAATGGGTTTGTCTGTGGGAACCATGATTGCTGGTTGGGATGAAACGGTAACATAACAGGATTGTGGAGTAATGCTTCTTGTGTACTTCCTTGCATTCTCGGACTCTTGAGCTGTATTCCTTACTTGTGGCTTGTAGGGTCCTGGGCTGTACTACGTGGATAGTGAGGGAGGACGTCTGAAGGGAATGAGATTCTCTGTTGGATCTGGTTCACCTTATGCTTATGGAGTTCTGGATAGTGGGTTAGTTCTTTTCCCCATTCCGTTTTTTCATTTTTGTCGCAGTTAATTTTATGTTCTATGCTGATAATGTCGGTCTTGTCGGCTGTGGCTATGATATTGAGAAATCTTTTTCCAAAAGCTGCTTCCAAGTTTGTCTCTTCGATTGCCCTTATGACATACTAACATACCATAAAGTGGAGGATAGCTGTCATTATGCATTTTTAGATAACTAACTCTTCTGGGAGTCTCATATGAAGGGGGGATTTTAAAAAGAACTAAGATTGTGAAAGTTATAAATGATTGGATGTAGTTGGGAAGGTTGCTTCACCTTCCCAATTCCCAAGGTCGCCTTTCTTTGTCCATGCTCCACCTCATGGAGCTCACTGCAAGAAATGCTATCTTGATATTGTGGTTGCTGCGGCGAGATTCATTACCATGATGTTGTCCCGTGCTTGAACAAATTGACAAAATTGAACTCCTTATAAATGCCAAAAGGACTGTGTCCTTTTTTGTCCGTTGATGCAACTCTTGCAATATCTTAACATTCTAGTTTTCAAGATATAACATTCCAGGTTTAGATCTTGGCGGTGTAATAAAGGAAAGCATGCATTGTTATTTAAGTCTTAACTCAACTGACAAAATTGAACTCCTTATGGATGCCAAAAAGGCTCCGTACTTTTTAGTCCATTGATGCAACTCTTGTAATATCTTAACATTCTAGTTTTCTATCTTGGCGGAGTAATGAAGGCTTGCATTATTATTTAGTAATTCCTCACTCAACTGTGTGTATTCCGAATGAATTTGCTGGACCATTCGTAACTATTTTGCTTGATTTTCTCTCTCCATTTTCTTGTTTCTGTTTTCTGAAATATGTTGAAGCATTGGGTCAGATCTCTGTAATGTATTTGCTTATTCTGGTTTTCTCTGTCGACTTGGTAGCTATCGTTATGATATGTCAGTGGAAGAAGCTGCAGAGTTGGCTAGACGTGCCATATATCATGCTACATTCCGAGATGGAGCAAGTGGCGGTGTCGCTAGTGGTAAGCTCTCTGTGTGTGTGTGTGTGTGTGTGTGTGTGGGCGCATGACGTGCATGCATTCGCGCACTGCAGGACAGTGCATGTGAGATTTCAAACTTGTATTGTTTGTCTTTTCAGTATATCATGTGGGACCCAACGGATGGAAGAAACTCTCTGGGGATGATGTTGCTGAACTTCACTACAATTACTATCCAGTTGAAGCAACAGTGGTAGAACACGAGATGGCTGAGACTTCGACAGCTTGAGGGGAGATGGCTGTTTAAATCTCTCTTTCTGTAACTCCTTTCCAAGTACTGTTTTAGGTTCTCCAACAACTTCTGGAACAGGGCTGTTGCACACCAAAGCAATTTATTTCTGCTGCCATTTTTTTTGGGTTCTGAAACTTAAAATTAAGCTTTACTTGGCGCCGGCTGTTTGTGCGTATGTATTTAACATTATTGTTTGATGATCTTTATATTCCTACTACCTTGGTTTCTTTCTCCTTCGTCTTTGGTTCTGTACACTTGGTCTCAGAACGTGCTCTCTCTCTCTCTCTCTCTCTCTCTCTCTCTCTCTCTCTCACACACACACACACACACACACATGCTCGCGTGCGTGCATACACAATCTGAGTCTTTGTAGAAGATGAAAAAATTGTGAGTCAGACTGTAGGTAAAAATCATTCTCCACCCTCAACCCGAACATTTTGCTTGGGTCTTCAAATATGGAAGTAATCCTTTTTTATCCCATGCACATGACGTGCCACTGAACTTGTCTACAGCAAAGGTGATTCAAGCTGAGCGAACCTGAGTTCTTATTAGTTGCGATTCATGATATGAACTGTCTGGTGCTTCTGCTTCTTCTTCTTCTTCTTCTCTCTCTCTCTCTCTCTCTCTCTCTCTGTGTTTTTAAGCCAGCCTGTACGTTTTTTGGCAGCTTACTGGAGAAACTATGTCCCAAACCTTCGGTGGTGCGCCTTTTGCTTTTAACGTCCAATCCCATCCACTCAGCATCATCAATCTGTATAATGAAACACTGAACACTGAATTGTTCAAGGCTCAAGCAAACTCTGGAGCTGGCATATCCAGCTTCTATTTTTGGACGAACAAGATTTTTTTTTTTTCGATCAGCGACGAACAAGATTATTCCTGTTATATTAATATGGACAAAAATACAACTAAAACAACCAAACGAAATACAACATAAAAATAAAAAATAAAGAAAAGTAGCGTGAAACCAAAAGTCGGAGCTAGACCCATTAGTAACACTCGTGAAGGTGGGTGGAGTAGCGAAATGGAGTGAGGTTGAGAAGGGTAAGGGTCCTAAGGGATTTGAGTAATAATGTCCACCATCAGGTTATTCGTTGAATTTTGGCAATCTAGTACTTGCAGTTCAGCCCTTTAGGCCCTCCAGAACGGAGCTGGGGCCAGCAGTGTGTTGTGCTTTTTGGATGGGTATCTTACCGAGCCTATGAATGTGATATCAACCATTTATTTTGTTCAGCATCTTGAGTTTGTCAGCGATGTCATAAACCGATAAACGAGACTAAGCAGGCATCGGTAACAATATAAACGAAACACGTACCTTTTGGAGTTTATGACTAGAATGGCTTCACAGAAAAAGGTGTTTCGTTTATATTTTTGCCGACATTTGATCAGTCTCATTTTTGCATAATTGACTAACTCGACAATCCGAACAAAGTGAACGATTTGGATTCACTCAAGATCTCGGGACAATGTCTTACTGGATGATTAGTGTTAGGCTTAGCTTGAATGGACTAATCAATAAACGAGGGGCGGCTTAACTATATGCGATTATGATAAGCATAGGTACGATTAGTTCCCCACTTATACATGCCACAAAACAATTCAGAAACTATAAAACAAAATGACGACCTAGAAAACAAAATTGAAAGCTTATTTATCCACACAACAACACACACACACACACACACAAAAAAGAAGACAATTTGCTGGGAAAAGTAAGAGGGGAACTTATATGACTTCAAAGCTGTTTTTTCAAGTGTGGGTAGTGGGATCAAGGTTATTGGTGACAACATTTGGAGATATAAAAAGTGAGAATGGACTCTTACTTTTTAGGCTTTCCATAGATATTAGATTGGAGTATCCTGCTAGGCCAATTTGTTTGACATAAATAATACTCCGAGTAAAGACTTCTATAATTCTTTTTTATACGTGCATGTAAAAGAGATTCCAAAAAAATTAACTATCGACGGGACAACCTTGAAGGTCTCTTCTTAAATCTCAAAGCAAACTGTAGGAGCTAAAGTTAAATAAATGGCCTAATGGGGTTCTAGTTCCATCCCTGAAAGCACCGATGGCGGAGGAGAGAATTCAAACAGGCATGCTTTTAGCTAAGTAATGAGCACACTTGTCAGCATTACAATTACACCAAACAAATAAATTAAAATTACATTCACTATTGGGCTAGACCTTGAAGGATTTAAATTTGAATAAGCTGCAGCTAAATAGTCTCCATTGCACACAAATTACGGAATTGGCACGGATATATAAATCCCAGAAAAACAATCTCGTTCCTGCTCTTCCAAATAAACCAACACATCTAGGCTACGATCAATGCCAACTCCTGAAAGGGGGATTCCTCCTGATGAGTCAACTTAGAAATCTACTCAAACCAACACATAACAGAGGTAACAAGTTTCATTGAATCTACGCTCGTGGCATGGGACATTTGTCTGCGGAGGGAGTCTTATATCTAAGCGAGAGGTCGGACCGATCCCATTCATCCTGGTCTAACTTCTAGCCACTCCTCTCTCAAACCTCCATAGTCCACTCACAAAGGAATAGATCATGTTCAATGGTCTCTATTTCTTGGAAACGTAAACTTATCATAATCCAACATACTTTATTGAATATTCTTTTCTTTTTAAAGCTATCATTTCCATAAGTTTATTATTTTTATGTTTTATCATACCTTCTAAAGTTTGATAAACTTATTATTTTTGGTTTTAAAGAGGGTTGTGAGATTTCGGAAGGGCAGTGAGATTTTTTGAGTGTGGTGGTGAATGTAATGAAAGTAATTGATTGAATGATCTCAAATATATTCGATTAAATTTGAATAACAAATGCGTACAATGTGAACAATAAGGCACATGAGGATTTTTTTAAACGCAAGGACCTCAAAGAAAACAAATTGAAGTGATAGGATCTATATGAAAACTTTTTCCAAGTTTAATGTATAAGTTAGATCTCCAAATGGAAATGTTTATGGTTTATTTATTGTTTGAATGTACAAAGATTTAACAAACGATTTTTAATTACTACTACTTGATAAGGGTATTCCGGGGATATTCTGAATTCGAGGATCACATGGGTCGTTATTTTTTTTCAGAGGAGGTCCCCGCAATTTTTTTCCCCAATTAAAGACTTTCCAGCCGAATGTCAAAAAAGAAAGGAAAAGTAGTGCTTGATTTACCTTACAGCCCATCACCATCATCTTGATTCTGGCAACCACAAATGGGCACTTTTTGAGTGAAAAATTTTCATTTGGTTCCAGATCGATCATTCTTGGTAATTTGCATGATGTGATGGTTTATGAGCCAGCTGGTAATTATTCAATACTTGCGTTTCACTTGGTGCTCCCGACAAATCATATCATATGCTACAAACGATAAGTTTTGCGAATAGAATATGATAGACATATTTTAATTAGGTGAGTGAGAGACATTGAGTGATTCACATCGTCTACGTAATACTAGCAATTTTGTACTCTTTGTCGAGAGCATTATGCAGCGATGACGTATTGTAGTATGGGACTACTACCTGATACTACTTCACACGAACCTTACTTGGCATTTCGTTTTGGAAATCGGTGAACTCACACAAAAGACTAAAAATAGTGTACAGTAAGCACCCTCACGTCAAACTATCTTGAAAACAAAGTTTGACCACAAAAATCCCTAAAATTCAGCTGGCAGCTACCTACTAGTATGACGCATATAGAAACAGAATAACATGCCTCTAGGATCTGTCTGTTTGGAAGGAATCATTAATTGCGTGCCATCTCTCTGTAACACTTTTTTTGTTTTTTTTTTTGTTTTTTGGATGCATAGATGAATATGGCAAATGTTAATTGGTGCCCCGGGAGCAGCGTTTTGGTTATAGTTAATGAGGAGAATTTATAAGTCCCAATGTCATCAATAAATTTCTATTAATTATGTTATTAAACTATAAGTAGTTATTATGGGAACAGTTCAAATTCATACCTCTTCTACCCCAATTTAACTGCTACTCAATATATTAGGAGTATTTTAAACATGGTGACCTAGACTTTAAATGGTTGTTTTTGTTTTGATAAACGTATGTCCGGGTCAGTTTGCGCACACCACGACTAATTCTAGGGCCCTGGAGGTAACGACCGGGTTTAACTCTCAATGGCCTCAAGATTTGGGATGGTTGGCCTTGTTTTGGTTTAATAACTATACCATAATTTTTGGTCTTCATTTAATTTTTTCCACTTCCCTTTATTTTTGTGGATTATTGGCCATTCTCGATGAGAGGAATTTAAAAGCTAAAAAATTTGTATTAACCAAACTAATTTCTTTTTGAATAAAATTTAATTGTCCAATTAGGCCTATTTTGGCCTAATAAGCAAAATAACTTCTTCTTTTTTTATCTTTGTTCAAAAAAATTCGCATTTGTTAGATTTTCGTCAATTTTTTTGAATGATTGGTTTGTTATGACGAAAGGAATCTAAAAAGTGAAAAATTATGATCGAACACCAAATTTTGTTGAATAATGATAAAAAAGAAGAAGCAAATAAGCCAATTTTTTTGTCTTTATTCAAAGAATTGAGTTTCAATCGTAATTTTTTTACTTTTTAAATTTCTCTCGTCGTTACGAAGTAATAATAAAAAAAAAATCAATGAAAAACTAACAAATCCAGGGAATAAAAAAAAAAGAAACAGAAATCCCCACCACCACCAAACGCCCCCGGGGCACACTCCCGGGGCACAATTTTAATGGTGGTGGTGGGGATTTCTGAATATGTAGAAAATACTGTATAGGCTATTTTATGTTCCAATGAGCATTAGCATCAGTACCACAATCATTTAGGAGTACATAAAAACTTTGACCGCACCTATATCGGGTCTGAGCCTATCATCTTACGGCGTCCTAGAGCGCTAAGAGGTATCTTTGCCAAAAAAAAATAAAAAATTACTGTACTATTCTCCTATGCGGATGCATTTTCAATCATAAAATTATATATCTAACATTTTCATTTTGACTGCTTACATGAAACTAAAAGTGCACGAGAACAAAGACAAACATAGGACCCCGCGACACTCAGGGGTACATATGATGTAACTAATATAACCAAAATGGCATTGCGTAAGGAACATCGAAAACAATTGAATAGTAGAGATTCAAGAACAACCAAACCAAACCAAACAAAACAAATGAACATGATACATACGACAACAGTTGGGCGGAAGTATGACAAATTAAATCATCAATAAGGTAGAACAACAAAGGAACAGATATCCCCACCACCACCACCACCACCATTCATTCTCCCAAGACATTGAGTGCATATGGTTTGGCTGGTAGTACTTTCCACAATTTTGATACAAATAAATAGATGCAACATCAACATATATAGTAGTAGCTAGTAGTAGTAGTAGTAGAGTAGATGAAAATATTTATGGTTTCCAGGATTAATACTTAAATGTCCCGGTCTCTCGCGCATTCAGGGGACATGGTGGGGTATCTCTTCCTATCAGTGCAGTAGTTGTAGATGGTGAAGCGTTGGCGGACCCAGCGGAGCCTCCGGTATTGGAAGGAGTCGAGGTCTTGGAAGTCTTTCTGGTCCCACCACCGCATCCCCTGGGTGGCACAGAACTTGGCCTCCACCGATGCCTCGCACCCGTCCACATGGAAGCTCTTGTACGATGCCACAAACGGGGCCTTGGACCAATCCGTCTTCTCCAGTCCACCCCTCGTGGCCCAGTCATCCGCGTTCCATAGGCTTGAGTATATCTTCATGGGCTGGTTGAATGGAAACTTCACTCCCAAATCTTTGCTGTTTTTGAATACCCGTATTGGGATATCGTCCACGAAGAATCTGGATATCCATATATCATCAACCACCACCACCACCATCATTATAAAAGAGTATCGGGCACCCAAAAGTATCAGTTGAAAGTCATACAGTACATCTCTAAGAATTATCCATATCAAGGTAAATCTGGACCCATCTTAACTGATACAAAAATGCTATATGTACATGGACTAAAGTACACAGATTTGATCCGAACCGTTTGAATGTGTATGGCCCCTACACTTACAAACAAGGCGAGACCCACGTGCATCGGATGATTCTTGTCTGGGACTCTGAATCTATGCACTTTCGTTATCATCCATATCATTGTTCTAACTGATCATATGACCGATATTAATTTGGACTTGATCAATGATTTCAACGAGCTCTAAAACTAAACACATTCGTTCATTGAAACGAACCCGAAAAATGTCAGCAGCGCCTTCCTTCCCACGACAATAATCCCACAGGACCCACACCTTAAATGTTTTCTAAGTAATCTACAACTTTTCTCATGCGAGAGAATATCCAAGTCAATTTTTTGACTAATTGACTACATTTTGGAGCATATGATGAGTTTATCAACATAGTAGTGGAGCTTTGAAAACTAGTCTCCTTCAACCAATGTACTAGTGGACTTCGAAAAACTAGAAGACTCTTTCGACCAATGTACTGGTGACACATATATACAGTAGTATGATATTCATATCAAAATATAGATCACAAGTATTGTCTTTCTACCAAATTCGAATGCAACTCCATTGTGAGTGGCAAATTTCAACCCCACTAATGTTATTGTCACTCAACACCCACATGCATATCGTCAATATTCAATTCCCACTAGATTTTTTTTAATAACTCTGGTAGATTTACTGATTAATAACTCCACAATATAGAATTATAGATCAATAGTATTGTCTTTTCGAGTACCATGTTATAGGCCACCATAGCATTGCTCAAAAGTTTAGCGTCAAATTTCAAAAGATCTGCAGCTGAGAAACGGAATGCGAGGGAAGAGAAAGAGGTTCAGGAAATAAAGCTTACACAATCTGGTAGAGATTCCACAAAACAGAGTAAGAGTGGTATTGTTTAGTAGGGTCGAACCAGAGGTAAATTCTCTGCTCTCTGTCCCCTTTCCCTCCTGTGAACACATTTGTCTGCAATATGTAGGGCTGTCCGCTCCTGTTCCCCAAGAACTCAAAGTCTATTTCATCGTGCTCCGAGTTTTGAGAAGATAGCTGATTTCAAAACCACCACATGATTAACATTACTATTATAACGTACTCAAAATGAAAACATTAGAAACAAGAGTACAAGACATTTTCCTTCTTCTTTGTAACAAGTATATGTGAAATACTGCCAAAGTGCCTTTGGTTCAACGGGACCAAGGGTGCACTTAGGTATCAGGAGGAAGGAGATTAGGAGTTCAACTTCTCTTCCAGTGTGTATATAACAATATTGACTTCAGCCGGTGAAAAATAAAAAGTATCTGTGAAGTACTCTATATTCTTAAGCATCTGTAAATAAAATAATAGTGATTGAATCTGAACCCAAATCGCTCTATATTCTTATACTCCACTCAGTGTGTTCAGCCTAGTTGGCCAGGTGAGCTTAAAGTCTTTCACACATTTCGATTAATTTCTTGGGTACCAATTCCCCAATTTACAGGCCGGGCCTTTATTTTCAATGCAATTGCTCAAAAACATGTATGGACTGACCCGCCACTAGCGGGGGCCATAAACAATGGAGACAAAATTCCTTATGACTAGACTAATAGTAGTCAAGATACTTGTGAGGTTTCTAAAAAATAGGGACAAAACACACAAAACGAATGACAAAAATAAGTTTACAAGGTTGGAGCCTAAGTCGCCTTGAGCACGGGCCAACCCCTTGGGTTAATACATAAATCTGACTATAAACTATAGGAGTAGATTAGCTCAGAAAAAGAAACGTAAAAGAGAAAAGAAAGAAACGAAAATGTAAGTTCAAATAAGGGCTTACATAGAAAGCAGTAACAGTCCCAGCAGAATCTCCAGGAACCATCTTTATTTGCATACTGAAGTGACCGAATAAGTAGGATCCCTTTGACTGGAACCCAGTACCTTTTCTCACAATTTCAAAAAAACAAAACATTTTCAAAATCCCATGACAATTTTCAAATCTCCAAGAAATGGGTACTATCAAATAATCCCTATTAAATTAAGAGAAAAAAAAAATACTACTCCGCTACTTACAACTTACTACTAGTAGTATTTTGTTCTTACCAGTGTATTTATCCAAGGATAGCTGAATCTCAGATTCTCCATTGAAGTACTTAATGTGATCGAAAGCCCATGTGGGTACGTAGTTCCTACCAAAGGGCACATCAACAGGCTTTCTGGGTGCAGCACCCATTGTTCCAGAAACAGAAATCAAGAGACCAAGCGATAGGATGAAAATGTAGGAAGCCATTTCTCTGCAAAAATGACAGACAGTAAACCATATTAACCTCATGAGATACCAAAAATCAGCATAGGTTTTGGTGATTTCTACGATCCAAATTCCAACAGGGAGATTTAATATTACTTTTTTTGGTTCAAGAAAACAGAGAATATGAAAGAGAAGAAAAATAACATTTTGTTCTTTCCAACTCCAGGAGCATTACCTCAGAGAGAGAGAGAGAGAGAAAGGGGTGAGATGAGGAAAAACTGAGGACTGGAGGCCCTTTTATGGAGGGCCTGAGATATATCCCACTGTGATAAGTGTGATTTGAACTATGTTTTGGAGTTTCACAAGTTTACCAGGGTCAATGTCGGCCTATATAATTGTAATTGGCCTACAGGCAATCGTCCTAAAATTAATGGAGAACAAATGGACAATGAGTAGTTCTTCTATATAATAGCTAAATCTATGGCGGTGGGTAAGGCCTTTTTTTGGTGGGGCAGCTCCCCTCTAGTTTCTTGATCCAGTTTACTGTCCAGTTTTAGGCCTTTTATGGGCCGATTCCGGGCTCACAACAATGATCGGAATTGTTCATTTTGTAGAGCTCGTTGAGTTTGTCATTCATGCAAAAAATTAGCTTGATTGAACATCGGTAGATGCATGATCGAAACAGATTTGTACAAAAAAAATAGAAATTTTAAGTTTCAAATTATTTTTTCATTCCATTTTACTTGTACAGATCTATTTCGATCGTGTATCTGCCGATATTTACTCATGCTAATTTTTTATATGAATATAAACTCGACGAGCTCTACAACATAAACGATTCCGATCGTTGTTGGAGACCCATAATCAACCCACAAAGACCCAAAACTGGACAAAAAACTGGGAAAAAAAAAAAAAAAAAACTGGAGGGGAACTGCCCCTTTTTTTGGTGGTTGTCGTCGGTAACATTATGGTGTTAGAATTATTTGTTTCACTTTTTACGAGTTTTAAAAAAAGTTTTTCTTTTTGGTGTGGTAACTTTTTTTAAGAGTTCAACTAAAATCTATTGAATATGAGTACTTGGTCTAATGGTTGTATAGCTAGATTTAAGTGTGGTGAGGTTATGGGTTTGAAGAGGAAGTTGACACCCTTGTTGATGAATTGTAGAGAGATTTTGATAGTACATAAATTCTTCTTAACTACTCCTATGACCAAAAAAAAAAAAAACCTCAAATTAATTGACAAAAAATATAATAGCATGTAAATTATATTATCCGAGTTTTGATGGTTTACATGGCTTATGTGGGCTATATAAACAAAAGTCTAACACTTGTTTTTAAAACTGTAGTCAAGTATCATGCAGAAGAGATGAGTGAATCGACTCAAACTAGGACTCGTCCGTACAGTCAAATATCATGCGGAGGTATGGATTAAGGAGACGAGTGAATCGACTCGGACCAGGACTAGAGCGTGCGAGGTGAGGTCCTTCCGTCCAACTTAAAATCAATTAGATACATAATACGTGAAGTAAGCTCTAAATTAAGTATATATATACTATCAAAAAGTGTACAACATGTGGAAAAAAAAGCAGCACGTATAAAGCTGCAAAATAAAAGGCATTTATGTTAGGTAAGTAATTGTAGAAACATAAGCCTGCTACAAACCCGAGTAGCTCAAGTGGCAATAACGATGAGTTGTAATTTGTGAACCCGACTTTTTGAGTTTGAAATTTGACAACCTTTTGGAATCAGGCCACAAGAGAGAATCTCTCATGAATCTCTTAATTCCTGCGTGGGCTACATTGATGGCCTTCCTTTAACCAAACTGTGGAGGAAAATATCAAGATGCACGTAAGCGGGACTAAAGACCCCTGACCTTCGAACAAAAAAAAATGGTACTTCAAAGCAGGACAGTGCCATCGGATATGGACGAGCTAGCCATATCAAATATATTGCATTGATTGATACACTGAAGAACCACCAAAGCAGGACAATGCGTTGTGTTAATCCTGGAAATGGAGCCCAGATCTCTCTCTCTCTCGTGAGAGGCATAAAATAGCAGGTCTCTCTCTCTCTCTCTCTCTCTCTCTCTCGTGAGAGGCATAAAAGAGCAGGGCATGTAGCAATGTTGTATGTTTGTTCGGAAGGTAATGTTGGCTGCACATGGTACCAATGCATTGTCGATTTAATTGTTTTTCCGAATTAATTTTGACCTAATGAATCCATCCATCTGTCTGTCGACCATTAATTAAATATTATAAAACTGCGGGCCCTGGCCCTCCTTGTATTTGCTTGGCTTTGTCTTTTGGTTTCCTTCCCTCTGTTTTTCCTGTCTACTCGATCCGGCCAGTTGCTCATCCTTGATTATTGTTCTGTCTTTACTTTTATGCTTTTTGAATTTGCATATTCTACGTACCAGCTGGCAACTTTCCAGTGCACTGGAAAGCAAAAAAATGCTCTCACAAGTTGTCCTCAAATTCGAGCATAAAAGTTACTACTCCACTCCTCCCTGCTGCGAATAATTTATACATACCGTGTTCTGTGACCGCCGCCCACGTCGTGTCCTATCACCTCTCAACACCACACATTCTAGCGGGATCTATGTACTTATTAGTGATAGATAGATCGTACAGGAACGTGCATTATTGACAGGTGTTAGGATACCATGTGACTGTGCCCCCAAGACCATCCAATAATTTTTCCCTGCATGGAGATAGACCGGTAAAGTTTGTACGAATGTGTGCTCCTTTCTCAGTTTTTGGAAGTGTTACATGTTTTTCTAATTCTATTCTCTCTGCTTTTATTTTATCCCTTATAAACAAGTGAGAACAGTTTACGTAAAAATAAAAGAGAGAAGGAAATGGGGGGGGGAAAAAAAAAAACAAGATTAAAGTGGATATAGTGATAGGTAATGTGAAAACTAAGCTCAGTTCAACCCAAAAAAAGAGTGAAAACTAATTAAGTTTGATAAGTGATATTACAGCAATGTCATTTAGTGGTCCAACATTTTTAATCATCACAAAAACGTCTAGAATTTATGCAAGAGTGAACAACAGCGGTGTACGGGTGTAGTGCAGTAAACAGTGCAGTTTATTCTCATACAAAATTTCTTATAGCTTAATCTGCAGATTTACGTAATTAAGTTTAGACCGCCTCTAACTATTTTATGGAGGCAAATAAGTCATTTTGCCGCACTACAGCGTTGCAGTGCAGAGATGCAAAATAATCTCCGAAGGTCCCAAAAAGAAAATAGATCGGATTAAAAATAACAACAGAGTGAAAATGTATAAGTCCACGAGATAATAGATGTGATTATAGACTAGTGACTAGTTACTATTTTGATAGGTTAGACTGAACATGGGTTAACAAATTAAGAGCACGTGCATGACTGTCTCACTCAAAAAGGCGGACAGCTCCCTTTCAAGTGAGGTCTCAGTCCACCGCCTCATGATTCACTTGTTTGTTCTTGGGAAATGGGAGATGTTGAGCGGTGCAGAGTGGTCGGATCCGCCACGCCGGTCATCTCGGTAATCAATGGCTCGAATTTTAATCGAGCAAATAGATGAGTCAGATGCAAATTCGATCCAAGCTATACATGTCAAGATATACAGTCAAAATCAGTAGCTCTGCACCCACTCGATAAGAAGCTACTTGGCAGTATCCCCGGATGCTGTTCTTGGACCTACGGTAATTGTGTGAAAGTTCGACTATCGAAATTCAATTACAGCTTTTCATGAACCAACCAACATCCACCAGAGCATTGCATTGCATTGTAAGACTAAAACTAGACTACTGCAACTCTTTTACGTGTTTTTTTTGTTTGAAATAATATTTGGCTTTTTATACTACTAAAAATCTCTGCGAAATAAAAAAGAATTGGTCTTACTAGTTACATTATGACAAATGAAAGACAAAAATATACCTTAAAAAGTTCTTGAAACTCTTTGTTTCAAACTAGTTCTGTCAATGGAATGAATTCAATCCGATTCGATTCGATTCAAATTCTATAATCCCAATGCTAATTGGATCGTATTTATTCAAATCCGACTCGTGAAATAATAGGTTTTTAGGTTGAGATAATTCTAAAACAAGTACTCCATTGGATTTAGACTAAATATAATTATTATAACTGTAATATTTTTGGTCGGATTTGAATTTTCGGATAAGATATCTGATTTTGCGAATTTGAATTTCTAAAGTTATATTTACCGAATTCGGAGCCAAATCAAATTTGAGCTATTTTTTATTCGGTTCGAAAGACAACCTATTTAAAACCCAACAATTAACAAATTCAAAAGCACTTCTGGGGTGATGTTACCTCATTTTGTCCAGTTCCATATTCCGGAGTGGGGGGCTGTTGTCCTTTTCCTTTTCCTTTGAGGGAAGAAATCAAGTCGATCGAACATCGATAATCTAATGAACAAATGATTCTTTTGTGTTCGTGTTCTTTTCCTTAATTCTTGCTCTTACAAATTTGATTAGTTTTGAAATATTTTTGAATGTCGCTTCCCTGTTCGTGCTCCCCTCGCACGCGTATTCTGTTTTGTGATACTATAACCATGGCAAAGAAAAACACATACTCCCTCCGTCCCTTTATTATAGTCCAGTATTCCATTTTGGGCTGTCCCTTAATGAGTGTCCATTTGGTAAAGTTAGTGGATAAAAGTTGGTACATTGTCTATTTTGTCCCTAAAAGTAAATTCCATTTTGAAAAGTTAGTGAGTAAAAAGTGTAATGATGATGGATAAGTAGGGAAAGTGGAGGAAAAAGTTGATGTGAAAGGTATAATGATGATATTTTTTTAATAAGTTGACGTTACGAAGTAGGACATTTAAAAAGGGACGGAGGGAGTACTGTATTAGGAAACAGGAACGAAGGGTACTTGGTCGGTCCACCGCCCTCAATAATTCACTACTATTTCACTTGTTTGTTCCTGGACGCTGGACCTACTGTGATGGTTTGAATGTGACACCGTTGAAATTACAACATTCATCATTATCAAAAAATAATTACAGCATCCAAAATGCGCTTTTTGGGTGCTTCTTTTTGGTTTGTTTAACAAAATACTATTTGTCTTTTTATACGAGAAACTTTTATGTATAATAGGGATGGGAGAGTGGTGGTGTCCTCCGATCCGTTTTAATTTTTGGTTCATTTTCTGAGCACACTTTGATAATTTGCTCTTTTCGTTTTGTATACCTTGGCGAGAACATTAATCATACCAAAATTTGTGTTCATCGAATTTCAGTAAATACATGATTGACACACGTGAAAATTGCAGAAAAACAAAAATTGAGTTGCGATTCAATTTTCGTTTTTGGATCTAGTTTGTGTTTTTCTTCAATTTTCACGTGTGCCAATCATGTATTTACTAAAATTTGATAGATACTCTAATTATAATTTATAGAGAATTAAGTTTTGCACTGTTTTTGTTTACGTATACTTCTTTTTAGGTTTTTTTTTTATTCAGTTGAATGTAGTATCTTGAATATTTTCAAAAATATTTAGGAAAAAGTAAAAAAAAATACTTTTTCAATTCCTCTCGTCGAGAGTAACTCGTGACAAATCAATAATCTAAAAAGTTTAGCACAAAACTAACAGACGCGAAAAGAATTCGAATAAGAACAAAAAAAAAAAAAATTTCCAGAAAACTTAGAAGAACAACGCCTACGTTTCCAACTCGCGTGATTAAACTTGTATCCTCCAAGCAAAAAATGAATGCACCGACTTATGCCCTTTTCTGTATATAAGACTATGTTTAGAGGTTGTGTGTCTTGTGTCTTCACGCCTCAGCTCATGTATGGATGTAATTTATATATTGTACTAGTGGATGCCCGTGCCTTCAAGCACGGTTCGAACAATCAGCACACGGAAAAAATACTGAACTCGCATACAATATACAGCTCAAACAATCACAACACGTAAATTAATACTGAACTTGCGTGCAATATACCAACCTGTGTCCAACAAATTCAACTATGCTATAAACAATAACGCAACATATCTATTGATAAATATCATAATCTTAATGAAAAAGAAATGGGTAGCAAATATACAAAAAATAATGGAAGAACTCACCTCGGTGGTTTCGGTGAAGTAGATTTTGGTGGTATTGAACTTCCCGAGAGAGAGAGAGAGAGAGAGAGAGAGTAAAGAAGAATAATGTGAAAATCATATGAATGATGTATAGAAAATTTTAGTTTCGGTGATTTACATGATGTATGTTTGGTAGCCTAGAAATAGGAAAGGAAGATACTACGGATACTGACCCAAGCACACAAATCATACATACTGACCATACACGGGCCTACTCTGAACCTGCATAGATGATCTAAGCCATTTAATAATTTTAAAATAAAAACCAAGTGGGTATGTGAAAAATCAAATCCATCTGATATGTACAAGTACTTGATCCAATCTTCTCATTTTTCATCCAATCTTTCCATTCTTTTTCGATTTTTCAAAAAATGAGGAGATTTGATCAAGCACTTACACATATCAGATGTAGCTAATTTTCACGGGCCTACTCATTTTTTTAAAATTATTGAACAGATCGGATCGTCTATGCGGGGCCCAGAGTGGGCCCCGTGTACTATCGGTGGCCATGGTTGGTGTGCTCGGGTCGGTATCCATAGAGTTTTCAAATAGGAAAAGGAATGTTAGCTTTGATTTCGGTGATCTTGGTGGCTTTGATTTCAGTTTTGTACAAAGATTACAATATATGATTTTGGTTTTCATTTGAATAATGTCGTAATGAGTGGTTTTGAATACAATGCTTTAATGAGAGTAATTTATGGGAAGAGAGAGAGAGAGAGAGAGAGATAGAGAGCGCTTCATTCCTTTGATCCAACAGCTATAATCTTATCACTAAGTACGATCGAACGGCTGCAGATGCATCTATGTTTGTATGCCCAGACATTTTTAAAGAAAACTGCTCTGTTTTATCATATAGATTTGTCTTGTATCGAATATCTACAATTAATAACCAACGAGCATGTTAATTGAAAACTACAGATCAAGCTGACCAAACGGTTCAGTTTAGTTTTAACCACGGATCTTTAATTGAAAAATAGTAACTGAACCAAAAGAAATGGTTTTTATTTTTTTTAAAATCATAACCTGACCAATAAACCACAGAACCAAATCAATTAGACGGTTTGGTCCGGATCGGACCGATTTTGCAGTTCAGGTGATTTCTTGAGCACCCCTGCTCCCATTTGTGCTTGCATTCTATGTGTTCCACGTAATGTGAGAGCGACACACTCCAGGCTAACCCATTACCCATCGTTGTGTGGCGATGTAAAGTTATTCCCCAAGAACATGGATGAATGTGCCAACTGATATGCGTCTCGTACAAAAATCTATCATAACCACTTACCATATTTATCTAGAATAATACTCAAAAAGAATCAACAAGCGATCATGATTTTCGTGCGGAGCACGAACCTCACTATCTAGTTATGTATATAACTACCACAATAATCGTTGAAAATCTAATCCCTTGTTTGATCTTATCATTGAGAAACTCATTTTTCTCTACTCATTATATCAAAAAGCTGCTTTGTTTGGTTCTCACATTTGAGAAATCCATTTTTCTCTCTGCACGTTTCTCAATCTCTTTCTCTATCTATATCTCTTCACTCATTTCCACTCATTACATCAAAAATATTTTCTAAAGATGGGAACCGAACAAAGGCAATTTTCCAAAGATGGGTCTTGGATCTTTGAGCCCATAAGATTTATTCTTGAGAGAGATCTTCTAGGCTTGCACGGAAGGAAGCTTCCATTTGAAAATTAAAGTGAGTGGGGAGAGCAGCCTAGCAGGTGAGCAATTGTTGCCGGGTATCAGTGATGCGGTGGGCTAGGTTGCCAATACCATCCTTAGCCCTAGGTTGCCAATACCATCCTTAGCCCAGGTGATCAAATTTTTCTAAGTTAACCTTAATCTCTGGAAAGTTTGGTAAAGAGGGGAGCCAGTGAAGGTGTTAGACCAGGATTGGCAAACAATGGTTATGCAGTTCTCATAATACGTCCAAAACTGTTCAAACTTGAATTGACGGTGGCAGATTGAGCCCGACTTGCTAGTGTACAAGATTAGTGGGGAGTGATCGGATCCATGGATTGGAAGGGTAGTAACATTGGTATCAAGGCCCAGGGATGACCAATGTCCATTAAAGAACCATCGGTCAAGGCGTTCAAAAGTGCAATATTGTCCTTGGAAATTATTATGGGCCCGAAGACGGTAGCTCAATTAAGCTCAGGTTGAACAGGAAATCCGAGAACCTAGCAGAATCGGGGAGAGTGGAGGGAGTGGCACTAAGCCTGTCAAAGGGTTGGAGGAGTTGGTTAAAGTCCCCGATGCAAATTAAGAGACCATCTTCAGAACCTAAAATTGATTTGATGCATGTCCCGACCTCAGAGCGTTGACGGAGGTAGGGGGAGCCGTAGACCAGGGCGAGGCGCCAAGTCAAATGAAAATCATCCGTAACCGATAGAAGAATGAGATGCTTGGATTGGTGAAGTACATAACGAAATTGGAGAGGAAGGACCGAAAAGTGTGTGCACCAGATAGTTTTGGACGACCACAATGTTCCTGTTCCTGTGAATATGATGCAGCAGATACGGGGATCGTCTAATGGTGTAGGGCAATCAAAGCATATATTATTCCTATTGGTGGAGCGTGTGAGCAATGGCATAGAACTAATACCCAAAAATGAATGAGGGTGTAAGGGAAGGATACCTGGGGGATTACCCTAAGCAGGTAATCCATGAAGCTCAATGTGCAGGTCTGAAGAAGGGAAAAGCAAAGCTGTATCCTTTGGGTTTGTGCCCGAGCAATGTTTCTTGTGCAAAAACACCATCAACATCTTTCCCTTACGCTTGGTCGAAGAAGAACTAGTGCCCCCAAAGTCAGACGAGAGCTCAGTTGCCTCAGACAAGTCAGCTGAGTGCATACTAGTCGTTGTGGGCCCAGATCGAGGCCTAGTAGTGTGCAGTCCAGATGAGTGTCCACCACAGCCAGAGTCACCCATTCCAACCAAGTTCAGCCCAATGGTAGACTGCAGGGGTGCAACGATCAACGGAGAGAACTGTACCCAAGAGATTACCCAGGCACACTGCCATAGTAGGTGTCATATACTCCAAAGGAGCACTAGTAACCTGTACCCACATGTCAGAAAAATCCATGCGGTGGAGGGGAACATCAGGCTGTAAATCTAGATATCTGTATTGAAACTATTATGCGGAAAACAGATATAACAGGATCTTGAATTCAACACATTTTAAGAACAATAAATAGCGTACCTTTGTTGGCCATTGTGATTAGAGAGAACAAACCCCTTAATTAGAAACACCTTAATTCTTAGCTCACCTTCTTCTCTCTGTCTCTACTTTTCTAGAATACCCCAGTACTTTAATTGATGGAAAATCCGTATGAATAAAGGGTGAGTATTCTACCTTTTATAGAGGAGAGAAGAGGGCCTTAGAGATAATTATTAAAAGAC